>LQRL01087317.1:5056-15090 GCA_001703475.1 Hydroides elegans
ATTTCAATTTTAAACATGTTCTTAAAGCAATTGTGTTGTCAATGTTTTGTCCTGTATTTGTATGTCTTGTAGTATCAGTATGAATGATGTGTTACATATGTGTATAATATAATGAAAAATATATATAAAAATGAAATAAAACAACAAAAAAAAGTTATTCTAAAAATTATTAATAAAAGAAAACCTAAAGGCGAAAGTCTAATTTAATTTATATGATGCTATTTTAAAATAAGAAAATGCTCATACATACTGGATAGGTAATTGGAATTTTGTTAACAATAAACTTTTTTCTCAAAACATACGAAACAAATGTGATCAAAATTTGGGCGAGTTGGTAAAAAAATTGGGCGAGTTGACCAATGGTTTTGGGCGAGTTGACCAAAAAGATTTTGAAAAAATTGGGCGAGTTGACCAAATTTGGGCGAGTTGGTAATTGGGCGAGTTGGTTTTTGGGCGAGTTGACCAAAATTGGGCGAGTTGGTTTTTGGGCGAGTTGGGAATTGGGCGAGTTGACCAGGACCCATCACAAAGACTCACGAAACCACTCGTGCTGTCAGTGAGTTCAAACAAACCCTCGCGAAATCATTTTTCCTCGTTTGTGTACAATCAACATATGTACTACTCCTGTCAATCCGCGTTTTGAGGGTAACTTACGTTTTACTTTTTATAAGATCATACCGTACAAGTCAAGTGTTCAATCTTACGAAATATAATATATTATCATATGACATATTATTGCAGAGACAGAAGAACTAAGCAGTAAACGCCGACCTTGTGTCAATGTGGCATTGTGGACTAACTTAGGTTTAATATTGTAGCTATTCAATGTTACATCAAAAACATGTCCCACTCAGGCTCATGAAACCACTCGTGCTGTCAGTTACTTCGAACGAACCCTCGCGAAGTCAATGTTCCTCGTTTGTGTACAACCAACACATGAACTATCCATGCTGGTCCGCGTTTTGAGGGTGAACAACTTCTAAACCTTTCCTGAACGATAAGGCTCAGTCCTGTATGTTTATCATTTGAAACGTGTGAAACAAATTAGGTTAATAGCGTGAAATATAATATATTCAAATTTATTCGAGTTTTTAAGTAAAACATGTCCCTCTCAGACTCCTGAAACCACTCGTACTGTCAGTGGGCTCAAATAAACCCTCGGGAATTCAATTTTCCTCGTATTTGTACAACCGACACATTTACTATCCACGCCGGTCCGCGTTTTGAGGTTTGATGCCATAGCTATACATCAATAATTAAATATAACCCTTACTATTCATATGCGTGAAATATCATTTTATAACATTAAATCCTTGGTGAGCTTTGTCGAAATTCAAAATGCTAAACTAGCTATTATCAGTTTATCGATAGAATAACTGAAAAGTCGTCCTTTTTCAGTCTTCAGTCAATGACTGGTACATTCCACAGACTAAGACATGCCGATGTACCCGCTTCAATTTTATTTTTAACTATTCGAGTGTCGACTTATCTCATTATGTTCAGGCTGTTGCCGTTGAAAGGAAAACAATTATAAGCGACAAATGAAACCTATTCGGCACCCCTTTCACTCACCTTTTGATGTCGTTTTCGGTGAGATCGTGATGAATGGACGACACATAGATGCGATTGAAGGTGAGTGCCTCCTCCGCTAGTCTCTCAATGATGGGCTGCGCCTGTGGCATGTTGCTCGGTCGGCCAACCTAAAACATAGTGTATACATGGTTTTATATGGTTGTAGAAGTGAGGATTATGGAGCTGACACCCCATTTTGCACACGCATACGCCCCCACACACTCCAGCTTACTTTAACCCTCAAGCATTATTTTTATGCTGGTTGGGTTTAACCTTATTTCACACACATAATTTAACACTCGCGCTTTTTTGGTTGTGGGTGACTTTGAAATTTTTGTATACCAACACATTGACAAACTAGTTTGCGCTTGCTTGACATTGACTAGGGATTTAACGCTATTCTGGTGAGATATTTAAAAAAAACTTAATTCGTGGTTTTCTTTGCCACTCAACTTCTATAGGTAGCTCATATTGGAGTTTGTTTACACCTGTGGGTTCTTATTCCAATTGTTTTTCTTTACCATTTCCTCAAAGGCACGGACATTTAGGTATTCCATTACCAATATATTGAAGTCTTTATGTTAATTGAATTTTTTTAGCATCTTGTGCCATTTACTCTCTATACCACTTAAAACGTAAGCCTCCCATTACACAATTTCCCCATCCCAAATTTAAGTGCCCTCTTCCCGGCTTAAACAATCCGTAATCTCTGTTCTAATCGGCTAAAACAACCCGTCATCTCTGTTTCATTTTATTCTATCTTTTTTTTTCTCAAAGATTAAAACCTTTACAACAAGCAAACTTTTAGCCTTTTTCTACGGCAGTTTCTTGCAGCAAATCAAGAACAAGACTTTAGACAACTGCCTATAAACCTGCAAAGAGAAGTAAAAGAGAGAGAAAGCTGCCCTGAAAAGAAAAAGAAACATTAAACATTCACAAATATATCATGTGAGATTCCCTATATGGAGTATTATAAAATCATTAACGAAACGCTGAAAATAAACCGTCTTCAAACAAAGGACCACAGGGTTTTTATGGGGACATGATATATTTTCAATGAAAAGATCGGGATAAATTGTCTCTGCAACAATAGGACAGACCTCAGTTTGAAAACATATAGTTCGACTTCTCATTTTAAAACAATAGAATGTAAACACGATTTTTGGGGTACCAGTTACTTAAAATACGGATTAGAATAGGAGAATAAGGGGACCTGATTCTCAAAAATTATCATCCACAAAAATAAACTTTTATTTTAATATTTTAATCAATTTTCTTAAAAACTGAAAGAATGTCTGTTCAAAAACTTGAAATGGTATCATGCGACTGGGCTGGTCTTAAACGGCATCACATATCTGCCAATGAAAACCTCCGAAATACTTACAAACCTCAACCACGTGACGTAGGCTCTGAAAGCGACACCTGGCGAATATATAAATAGAGAAAAAGGGAGAAACATGTGTAACGAAAAAAATGCGTGTAAATAACAGTGCTCTCGTCAAAGTCACTTGACTAATAATAACATGGCATAGGTTATGTTTTAGTAAAATATGTTTATGAAGCACACGCACAGCTAACCATGTGGCTTTTCCATGGGTTTTGAATTTTCAAAACAAGTTTTAGAGTGATTTTCGAGAAGTTTCTTATAAACCAGTTACAAAGAAGTAACTTGGCTTTTATCTTAACCTACATTGGTTTCTTAACAATTCGAAGAAAAGGTTTCAAAATAGAGGAAACGATTCTGTGCCTTTCTGAATTTCTTACTCGAAAATGTTTGAGGAAATTGATTATTTTTGTATCGGAAAATCTTGTGATTTCTCAACCATATGTGAGTTTAAAAGGGAAGATATTTATACTGGAGCTTATATTTTGTTCTCACCACCAACTACTATAAATCTATGGTCAATGGTAACGACTTTCGATACATGAATTCTGGGAAACTAATGTTTATAAAACCCCAAACCACCCTAATAAGCATGACAAAGAAATCACATTTCCATCTACACATACATACGAAGAAAGACACAGAATTATGTTTCCAGGAAAAAGGATCGCCAAAACTGAGTTCCCACGGCGCGACATGGAGATGGAAATAAAATAAATATTCCACCTACATGCTATGCGACGCCTACTAAAAATATTACAACGGCCGCTTTTAAATAAATGGGATACTTCCAGAATGATCACAGGGTGTAAATTATGACAGAACTTTGCATCGGCATTGACAACTTCACTTAAAAATTTGGTCGTTACAAAAAGTTGTCTCACGAACTCCCAAAACATACCAGAGTTCGATCTTTGATTGTTTCCTATGCAATAATTCTGCCTGCCAAAATCATCCTCCAAAACGGTAAGCCACTAACACTCGTGACTTTTTTATACATTTTACACCCTGATCCATTCGGTAAAACTAATCATGAGGAATAACCATAATCGTGTTGGGGACCTCCTATCATCATGTCAAAGCCATATTGGTATCACACAATGTGACAAATAATCCCACTTCATGGTAGCCAGTGCCTGTGCTATTGTATGGTCTCTAGTGAAAATGGACTTACTACCTTGATGTTCCGTCCGCCTATCATCACGCCATTCATCTGCTCCAGGGACAGGTAGGCAGCCTCGGGTATCTCGTACTCGATGAACGCAAAGCCCTTGTGTTTGTTGGTGATGGGATCCCACGACAGGTTGACTGATTTGATGGGACCGAACGGGAGGAAGGCTTGCTTGATGGTGTCTTCTTTGATCTCGAAGTTGATGCTGCCTACGTAGATTCTGTTTGAAGGGAAGGCAAGTGAAATTGTTGGGTAGGCGAATATAAAATTGTCTACATGGCACGGAGCGAACTGTGAAACTGAGAAGTTATAAACATTTTACAGTATTTTTAATTCAAGATTATTCTTGCATTACATTTTTTTCATTTAAAACATTGAATTCTTAGAATCTTAAAAGAGCTATTCTTTTTTTTTTTTTTTTAAATATCCTTGCATTAATGGCAGTTTCAATAATATTCGAACAACTGAGGTGTGGTTTAACTAGGTACCGCTGCACAACTCCAAATGGGATGTGAGTACGTATAGTCTATTTACATACCTGCACATAAGGGCCAGGGCTTGTTGGCGTTGAACTGTGTTCTGGAACTGCTGCATTTGCTGAAAAATTAAAATATGTGTTTAATCAAATAAGTATTGAAGGTATTCCAATGAAATTACACTATTTAGGCTACAACTGAATCGATTTTGCTGATCTTTTCCTGATGTTTCATGAATCATCACAGAGATCACCAAATCTTCCAAATTTCTGTCGGCCCGCCGGGCCGACAGCCTCTGATTTTTTGTCGGCCCGACCGAAAAGTTGTCGGCCCGAAATATTGTGCATAAAATCATGATATTTTTTTTCTTAATTTTACAAGTGATGGCGTTTAAGCCAAATTTTACACTGGCCCTCCGGGCCAGTAACCCTAAAATCTATTTAGCCCAGCTGAAACCTATGGGCCCGTCTTTTAATATGGAGTATTACATTAACTTAATTTTTACGTTAGCATTTACGGAATTATCTTTGAAAGATCACGAGCGAAAACGATAAATATTGAAAAATAAACAGCAAGCGCCGAAGGCGCGAGCGAATTTTTTTTCAGGATTCATATTTCAAGTATTAATGTTATGCTTAAAACCGCATTGTTGGACCTGTGAGTTCGATCTAAAACAGCTTTCGTACAGCCAAAACGACGGTCGCGAATGAAGGTAACGATTGCTTTGGATGCTAACCTTATATTATAGCGAATCCAAAAAAAAAATCAACATCATATGCTCAAATTCTTAAGATATGTAAATTGAGAAATTGAGTAGACCATCGTGAAAAATGAAATATCACATATATTTCTTATAATAATCAACACGTAAATATAAAGAAAACATCGATGAGTGAAGATGCGAGCGCCAGAGGCGCGAGCGAACATTTTCCTGATTACAATTGAGGAATCGACAAAAAATAACTGATAGTATAAATGTTTGCCAGATTTAATACTGATCCACCGTGCCAGTAACCACAAAAAATTACTGGCCCGACCGAGAAACGTTACTGAGCTAGGGCATGAACTTGACCAAAAACAAATAATTATAAATTGTTCGCACGTTTATTTGGTAGCATGTGGACCTTGTAAGAGATGATGGGTAGGAGGAGAGAGGGTGGGGGGAAAGGATGTCGACATAAATGAAATCATTTTTGGGGGCGTTCAAATGGCTTGCCAAGGACAATCTTTGCATCGAAACGTTAATTCTAGATCCCAAAAATATATAAATAAAAAGTTCGACAAAGTTAGGGTTCGGCCAAATTTCAGTCGGCCCGTCGGGCCGACAGGGTCCAAAATTTTGTCGGCCCGAGCGAATTTTTGTCGGCCCCGGGCCGACGGTTTTGGTGATCTCTGTCATCAAATTAGTTACGATAAACATGTATTCTATGTCCTTTAAAATCAGCCATTAGTCGACCTTTACTTTAGAACATAATGGCATCATTCTTACTTGTTGTTGATGTGCAATAGTTTGTTTCACCAGAACACTCTTGATACTCTGCTCCATCGCATACTTCTTGGCTCGATTCAGACAATCCTGCTGATAGGTGGACAACCGGGCCGCCTTCACTGTCTCCTCTTTCTTGGCGCCCGGCCCAGATAGTACAGGACCCATTTGTAGGCCTTGGGGTGCCATGGCAACGGCTGGTTCGGCTGGGGGTGGAGGTGCCACAGCTGCGGCCACGTAACCTGCAAAGGTCAATAAGTACAGTTAGTGACCGGTCTCTTGACAAATACGACCCACAGGCCACCTAGTCCTTGTTCATCCTTGTATCTCAAAATGAGTTGCAGAAGGGAGTTTCGGATTGAAACTTTTGCATTATTCGCATTAATACTATTTCAGGGACTGCAAGTGTTAAGTATTTAGTAGCAGGACTATTTTTGGGAGTTGGGACACCTTCGATTGTTCTATGATTGCATTGTCTAACGATTACCGGGAGTTGAACCCTCGATAATCTTGACTTGCTGTTGAAGCGTTACCATCTTCTGTTAGATTTAGGGTCCGTATATAAACCGTGCTTTATAGGCTGCCCAAATATCATTGAAATTTACAGGAAACAGTTAAACAACTGCATTGATACCACCGTATCTTTAAATCAATTATTACTTAACGGGAAAGCTTTTGGTATTTGTCGATTGGGATTTATTGCCCTATGATTCCAGTTAAACCTAACTCTTATTGTGGCCTGGGGTCGTTTTATCATTGGGAAAAGAACACACGAAAAAAATAAAATGAATAGTCATGCATACAGTAGTAATATCTTCACACAAGATTATATAGAGTTTTTAAAATACCACTTTTTTGCACTGATTTCTCATCATTCTGCACTCTCATTGGTGTATGTGTGTGTGTTTTGCGGAAGCGAATGATTACCATTCTTTTATAGGAGTGTGGGGGCAAGTGGCCATTATATAAGCCATTGCCTAGAGAAGGTAATCGACAATGGGTCAGATGTGTGTGTTGCGATGTGTGTCACGTGACGCAATTGAATCTGCCCCTGGGAATCCCTTCACTATCTGCTGCCAAGCACAGAAAACACACAAACAGAACAGCGTCAATAACTAAATATGGCGAAAACATGATGATATAAAGTCAAAGATATAACAGCTGAAATAACATCAGAAATTTGATATGAAAAATGGGAGCAATGTGTGAAATTAACGAAAGTAGGAATTCGATTATCTTTAAACATTCTGGAATAAAATTAAATGCATGACTTGTAAGGAGTGACATCAGAGAGTCTGAGACGGTATATTAAGACAACTTTTGTGAGTTAGTAATAATCTTATTTTTCAATCATTTCTTATGTTTTGTGAAACTCCTTATTCTTAATATATTAAAGAACATGCATCATCCTTTTGAAGTTGACGTTTGGAACAACAAAATATCAGTAAACGGATGCATCCAGAATAATAAACATTGAGGAATCATTTGGATATGCGTTGTCCAAGTGGCAGTAAAATATGTTTATAACGAATTGATCAAAATAAAATTTCACAGAGACAAAAGTATTTCAATCTATTTGGAATATTATTTGTGCATTGTTGCAATATTATTTTGATTTTATAATTGAACGTCTGCGGAAAGAACAACTGCTGCTTAATATTGTTGTTGAATAATTATTAATTTCTCAAAAATGCTTGATACATGCTTTAGCTTATTATTGAAAGCGATGTTTCTTTTCCCTTTCTTAACGAAAAACTTAAGTAGTTTAGATCAAACGTCGAGTCGTATTTTTTTATTTCTACATGCGCATAACATTAGTTTGGTTGCTATCATATTAGCAATGTTAATTATCTGTTTATAAAATACATTCAAACAAATAAATCTGCAATAAATAAGTATATATTAAATTTCATGGTCCGTTGATGTTTCTTCTTAATGTTCATCATCTGAAAACACAAACACAAATCACATTTTATCGAAAATGCTCTATTTATGACACAATATTTAATGGCACCATGTGATATAAAAGTGATAAGATCGGGCGAAAACATCTAAAATTTAGCTGTGTATTTATAATGGTGTAAATTATGGTTATGTTTTGTCACATTCATAATGTTCAACAATGTAACAATTTCACGAGCAGGACTTGATCTCGGTAAATGATTAGCCAACGAAAACTTCGCCACAATTTTGGAAAAGTAACCATACTCAAGACCGATTTTTCAAAAGCTTTCAAAACGGATAAGCTGGGGATATAGAGGATCGAGTTATCGATTAAATATGGCTTTTACGGCAAAACAAAACTTCTATAATCCGATTGCTCTCCATACTCTCTTGTAGATGTCTCAAAGAGCACTGCTGATTGTCAAACGCAACCACACACTGGTTCACATCCCGTCCAAAGTGTTACCTTAACAGAAGAAACACTCAGAATGATGCATCTGAAATAGTAACTTGATATAAAACAAAGGATTCGTTTATTATGTTTGATTACCTACATATACTTAAAGATTGTTCCTTCAACTGAGTATGACTTTAGATATTGCTATATATCAAACATTCCATGTCATGAAGCAAGGCTTCCAGGCAAATTTATGTCTTATCGTCTCTTAACAAATCCGATATCCTGGAAGCATTGCCTTCGCGACATTGATGTCTATTCGATTTTTCATTTATCTAGCAAACATTACCTGAATCTGTCGAAAGTGTATCCATGTTTTGATTAGGCTGCTCAACTTCGATGTTTGCTTTCTTTGCTGGTGGTTCACCCGTGGTTTCTTCAGGCTGAAATATAACCACACGAATTAGTTCAATTTCACTAAATTAGTATTACACTACAGTATATGAAATATTATAACAATTATAAATTGTCCATTAAGCCCGTGACTTATGTTAAACGTTACATCTGGAATTTCGGCTTTGAATACCTTACCTTACAACCGAGAGGGCACAAGTAATTTTTTGTATTTTTGTTTATTCTGTTGCTATTAATGGATTTGAAGTGTTTTTCCGTAACCATGTTACGATAATTTAAGCAACTATAACTGTGATATGAATAGCATAAGTGTTTTATTATAAAACTGCAATATATAACGTGACAGAGTGTATTTGATGAATTAAATAAAATATTTTGACCATAATTGACCAAATATTCATTAAAACCGTATCATTTTTTGTGTGCGCATTACACAATATGAAGCCATTGATGCCAATCTAACATGGTACTGCCCCGATTGCAAACTACCAGCGACCCAAGCAGTTAAAACCATTGAAGTCCATTGAAGAGAAATGTAAAGCATACTTCGAAATTTTTCAAGTAGAATTCAGGGCAGAAATAGATACTCAGCTGAATGAGATTCGAAAAGATATTTCGGAACTTAAGTCAAATCAAAACACAGTGCATAACTCTGAAGACGAAATGAGAAAGGCTGTTGCTGAGTCGATGAGAAAACAAGAAGACGAGCATTTAGAACGCGACAAACGTAAAAACAATCTAATACTGTTCAATGTTATTGAAGCCCAAACAAATATAAAAGAAGAGAGGGTACAGCACGACAAGCAACTATTCAAAACGATATGCGATAGTACATGCGACGAGCCGTTTGATACCAACAATATTATTGATTCACGTAGATTAGGGAGAAAAGTAACAGACTCCGCCAATCCGAAACCAAGACCACTAGTCGTCAAGCTAAAAGATCAGTCTCTAAAGAAACCAATTCTGAGAAATGCAAATAAATTAAGGTCTCTTGAGAACTCGGATCTGAAAGTCATCCGGATGGGCAATGATCTCACAAAGGCAGAGCGTGAAAACTCTAAACAACTATACGAAGAAGCCAAACGGCGACAAAATGAAGAAAACTCTCCGGGGCACCGGTACAAGGTCCGAGGTCCACCCTGGGACATGAAGATTATTCGAGTAAAAATAAACGAATAAGCTCAAAA
>LQRL01087343.1:1508-16733 GCA_001703475.1 Hydroides elegans
AATTACATCAACCTGAAAAATATAAAGGTATGTTAACACAACTTATGCATTTTCAGTTTTAATGCTAAATGAGTATGCTCATGAATCATAATGATTATCACATGTTCTGCATATTTTGTGGCATTATATGTAACTGAATGTTATATTTATTCATATATTTATTAGTTATTTATTGTAATATGCTCATCATAAGGAGAATAGCGCGTTTAAGTGTAATTTGTCAAAGGAAATTAATAATTGAGATAAATATATATGCAGAAATATTATATATATTGGTGTGTAAAGGCGTTAAGAATGTTCAAATGTTCAAATACTAATTTGATTAAACTAATTCATTTATATATAGAATGTTAAACTATAAAAAAACATATCAAATAGCAGGTGGACTTGCAAGTCTATTAGTTTAGTCATACTTTCTTTTGATTCAGTACAACATGTTCAAAGTTGCAAAAAGTATTCATTTATCATAATATCTATATACCATTTAAGTTCTAGTACATTCTATTTCAAAAGTATAAAAGATGATATATATAATCTGTAATTTGAGGATTTTAACCGATTTTTGAACATATTGAACAGTTGGATTCCTTGTATATTCATGATTGAAATAGATTTGTTAACATTCAATAAAATTGTGTCGTTCTAAAAAGATTTATAACTATTGGTTTGTCCAATGTAAACCAAGGTATTCCAAGAGTATGTTGTCAATGCTGCATAAATAGCAATTAATCATCAGTCGACATAATTACTAAGCTCATATACTTTCATATTGTATTCTATATGTAAGTAAATCCCTTTAAAAAATCCATAAAAAGATATAATTGGATGCTATGTCTATTTTCTAATCATATTATACATGTAATTCATATTTTGAACTTGTATATTATGAAGTGAATTTATCTCCGCATGCTTTTGGAAGCACTCTGTACCCAGGGACAGATACGGTTACAATAAACATCCGAAAAGAACAATGTCCCGAAACAAGGCCAATGTAACCATGGGGATATTAGAGAGTTTGGGCAAATTTGGAAAATCTGCTAGAATGACGTCAGAAATAATGTAATCAAACAATTAACAAGCAATGTGATTATAACCATGCTATTACCACATTTTTTAAAAATATTAGCACAAACTCTCTTTTGTTATTTTGGGATGGTTACTGTAACCGTCTCTAACCCCGGGTATAGAGAAGGGCACTTCACGACCAAATAAGGTGTTCCTCCCTCTGCAAGCTAGAAAACATTGCATATAAATATGCAAGCCAAATGTGAAACACCTTTTCTAGCTAGAACTCATGAAGTACTCTTCCATAGAGTGTTCCAAAATAATACGAGGCATGATTACTTTTGATATACCTTTAAGATCTAGAAATATAGTTAGTAAATAATCTCATATGCATTTAATTAATGTGTTGTAGTTTTTTGCGATCACTATTCAGATTATTGATTCATAACATCATAACATTAAAAAACATTGCCTTTAGTTTATTTGTCATTGCTCAATTTGGAAAATAAAAAGCGGGTACATGGCTAAAAACCACAATAATTTTGTTGTGTTTACAATTTTTACTTCCTTTTCCGGTCGCCATCACATCTCAGAAGGCAAAGTATTCATGATTATAGTTAATCTGCCCAAATCAAAATAATTATTCGTGATATGTGATTGTTGATAAGTCCATATAATGTGTTGAATATTGATCAATATACTAATGTGATATTGAAACGAAATTTGTCAATACTTTTGTTGATCAAGGCCCCTAATTTGTTACCAAAATAAAATTATTTATGTATTATTTTGTTTCAGATGTTTTCGGCGAATGCCAAGATCGTGAAGCCGCAAGGCGAGAAGCCCGATGACTTTGAGGCATCCATTTCCCAGGTTTGTAGACCAATATATTGTGAAAGGTTGATATTATGCCTGAAATAAGTTGTTGAAAACATCCAGCCGAGCAACGGTTGGATAGCTTGTCCAATCATGGCAATGAGACCTTAGTGTATGGTGCTTGAAGACTGCAATGATATGTTTAATAAATTGCTATGTGAACGGATATGAACAAGCAGTGTAGTAAACTCTCTGAATTTTGACCACAAAAGTGTCAGTATCAACTATTAGAGTTAAGATATTGATAGGTCGCTTGAAGTGTCTTCGAACGCTGATGGTTAGCTACGGACGCAGGCTATAGATTAGGGTATTTGTCGTCTCTCGATTGTACAACATATTATTGTAAACGTAGAGACACGGAGTATTTGTCTTGATAAAGTAATCTTTATGCGAAGATATGTTTTTTGACAGTATTAATTTTGGGGTCTGCGCGTGTGTCACAAATGTTTCCTTGATACAGTTATTCTGGTATAGTCGTGTTTGACAAATACTTCTACAGATTTAAAAGTCCACTCTAATGCTTCTTGCAGTTTTCTACCTGCATTTGAGTTTCGCTGTGGACAAAATCAAATATTTTAGACATTTTTACCAACTATCTGATCGATTTTTGGTTTCTTGTCTGAAATTATATACATTTGATAATTGATATATAATGTAACGCAAACATGTATCATTCATATCATTTGAGCAGGTCTTGAGAACAAACAAATATAAAGAAAAAAATAAATAAATAAAAATAAATGAAGGCAGTTTAACAGTTGATATTTAATGTTACAGTGAATGAATATCCTCGTAAAATATGTTCTGGTTTGCGTCAATCAGTATGTGATAATATTTTAAAATTGGGACAATTCGACATATTTTATCTATTTGCAGGCCTTCCTGGACTTGGAGATGAACAGCGATCTCAAACAACAACTGAGAGAATTGCACATAACAGGTGCAAAGGTAAGGTCAATTTGTCACTTTGACGTGTTTGACATGATTGTATATCAAACTTTTTTCGTTACAACTCTTATCTTCGGGATAATTATTATTTATATGAATATTGGATTTCAAATAACTATAAGTTTTGTAAGTATGCTATACTGTCCAAAAGAAGTCAAGCCCCCTCCAGTTTTTACCGTTAGCGTATGCAGAAAAGCACACTTTTAAAAGTTGTGATTAGCATTGAAAAATTCATTGTTTTTCATTTTTTCTTGTGTTACTCCGTACGTCAATATGTAAAGTATCCATGGAACCAATTGGTAAAGAATGCATAAGTTCAAATCGGCCACTTTTCGGCAAATGTGAGATACCCCGTTTGCCATAAACATCAGAATGGCAGATAATGTGCCTCCAATTCCATCGTAAATTAGCCCACTTGAACAAATCCAATCACAGCAAAATTAGCCATTAATACATTTAACATCTTAGTAAACAATATTCGGAACCAAAAACTATAAAGCGATTGATTTATCAATACATAACACAAGTTTTAAAACTGTGCACTATTGCATAGTTTAATGGTAAAAACTGGAGGGGGGCTTGACTTTTTTTGGACAGTGTATAACATGTTTCTTAACCTGACTTGTGTATGATTATATCTGTGATACATGTATAGCCTATATCAACTTTTCAGTGATATTCTGACAACTTGTTTATGAAGGCGAACGAATGTGTTTCGAATAATATATTTTTTCTTAATTTGTACATCTTGGTTCCTTATTTTGACAGGAAATCGATGTAGCAGGCAAAAAAGCCATTATCATTTTTGTGCCGGTGCCACAACTCCGTGCTTATCAAAAGATTCAGTCCAGACTCGTCAGAGAGCTGGAAAAGAAATTCAGCGGCAAGCATGTAGTATTCATTGCTCAGGTAAAGTTTATGTTTCATTGCTGGTGTTATGTTCACCGACATTTCTTCAAATTTTTATGTGGATGCACACTAGCAGATGTAATGTTGCCATCACATTTAGCTTTGGGGCTAATGCACACAATATTATTTAAGTGTTCCATGATTCAATTGATGGATTCTAAGATTGAATTTCGTTAAGTTTTGAAATAAATGATACAACATACATGAGACATTATACATTATGCAAGACTACATTATCAATATAGCTGATATATTTTTTTCAGCGTACTATGCTGCCGAAACCCACCAGGAAGTCGCGCTCAAAGAGCAAGCAAAAGAGGCCCAGGAGTCGTACGCTTACAGCCGTGCACGACAGCATGCTTGAGGACTTGGTTTTCCCATCCGAAATTGTCGGCAAGAGGATTCGCATCAAGCTGGACGGCTCCAGGCAATTTAAAGTGCATCTCGACAAGAGCAGTATGACCACTGTTGAGCACAAGGTTCGAACTTATTTTTATCATCAATCACACCCATTATTTAATTTCCTACAAAAGTTTCGAATTTAAAACGAATTGTCACTTGTAACAGTTAAAGGGACGGATGCAGGTCCTGGTTAGAATTTTGTCTGTCTCTCTTGTACATTTCCCATATTATTTGAAGCATCAAGGTTTCAGTTTGATCGAACAAAAAATCTATGATCGTCTGTTCTTGCGATTAAAACGCTATGTGTAATGTTTCATATTAACCGTGTTTAAAAGAGCCAAGATGTTTTCAATCGAATTTATAAATTTTGCTCACAAAAATATGAATGATAAGTTATGCAAAATTAAAATAGTTAATATCTGCTCTTTTTCAGTTGGACACATACACGGCGGTCTACAAAAAGCTCACAGGCAAAGATGTGAATTTTGAATTTCCCGAGATGCTCGCATAAGCAGTCTATTGGCATCGTGTGTTGGGATTTATGAACTGAATCGACTATGTTAAAGTTAATGAAAATAAAGCCAACGTAAACGAGAATCGTGTGTTTATTTTGCGTTCAAACTAACAAATAGAAGTGTCAATCATGTGCCAAATGGTATGGATATGTTCTAATTGGATTGTCATTGAGAAAGTTGCGTATTCAAGATGCCTAAGCTGAATGTGGAATATAGAAACACGGCACGGCTCTTGTTCGCCAAATAAGACAAAATGGCTATGAATTTGTCAGAATCGTGTTGTATAACTTCCAAAATGGTTTCTCTCATTTAGAGCCTATATTTGTTACACTTATTTTCCAAAAAAAAACTTCACTGCTGCAAATTTATATATTACTACCACAACTCTCAACAGCAAAAACAAAAACATTACAATTTGCATCAAATTATGCTTTAAAAGTGGTGCAACAATTGTTCAGGAACTTAGGTTAGCAACTTTTCACCTGTCAAATTGAACAGAGAAAAACATTTAACTAACTGTTTTTAAAACCCCCACGGTTTTCATCAAATTCTGGATAAAATCAAAACCCCTATGCGCACAGCCTCGGGGTACCTGTTCTATCCATATACCAAGATAAAAGTGATCTAATAAAAGATTGTAGACCTTTATCACTGATGACGTCGTGTATAAAAGTAATTTTCGAAGTATCAATGTCAGTACTGTTCAAATTTCCAAGACTACTCCCCACGAACAGTTCTATTGAATTCCCACTAGCGAAATGAAAATTTTCAAAACTTAATCCATTTAAATATAGCCGAGACACCCTTCATGCATTCATTTGTTAAATCACACTTTTCAAGTTTTCGTCTTGTTACTCAGGGCCCAAACTCTGTCACTTATCGATGTAAACAACATTCCTTACCGCATAGGTCCAATCGAAATCCGCATTACATAATTTATCAATTAGCTAGACATTAATTTTCTTGCTGAAAGCTATGCCAGGGCCCATATGCCGAGTTTTGCGGCACTGGGTAATAGGATTGTAAACTTGTATGAAAATCAGCATTTTTATTGGTTTGGCATTTCTGGATTCAGAAGAATAACTCCAAGTAGAAGTCACCAATATGTGTTTCCCATATGTGTATGACCAAATTCATCCACTTAAGAATAGCCAAAGCGCTCCCTCTAGACATTTGCGAACGAATTCGCTTTATTTTTTAGTCGCGCATGCATGAAAAAAAACCCTTGTTTTACTGGTTTACTGTTTTACTTGGTTTACTGTTATTTTCGTCAAAATACGCTTAAATTGCGAAAGCGCATGCGCGAAAATATTCATTATGGCGATATATCGAGAATGAAAGCAGGACTTAACTTGTAAATGTGCCTTGGGATATTTACAACCGAATTCGATAACCTTTGTGAATAAGGATATAGGTCGCGCATGAGCGAAAGTTACATTTTTCAGTGTTTCTAAGATGTTTCGGAAATGGAGAGGCCTGTATATTTAATGTTGAGCTCAGACGCTGAAGATGTGCCTTCAACGGTTTGATATTTATGCATGTGAATATAATCACATTCTCACTGTTCGGCTGGATATCAGGAAATTAGGCAATGAATATCTCCAACTTAGCCTCGTTCAGCACATTCTCACTGTTCAGGCCATATGTCGCCAACTGCGAATCTTTTTAACCCAGCTTTCATGAAACGAAAACTGGGTTTGTACAATCGGTTGGTGTCCGTCCGCCGTTAGTTAGTTAGTTAGTTATTTCGTAAACTTTTTAAAAACCTATCTCCTCTCACAGTTTTGACAGTAGAGCTGTGAAACTTTAACACAAGTTTCTATATGGCCACCTTATTATGGATTGTGCTTTTGGTGAAGATCGAGCCATTGTGGTCGCCATGGTGGACTTCGCAATTTCCGCCCAATTTGGTCTTATATATAGTAAAACACTCAGAGCTTCAACATCTATCTTCTCCCACAGTTTTGATAATAGAGCTCTCAAACTTTAAAACAAGCTTCTATATGGTCACCTCATTATGGATTGTGCTTTTGATGACGATCGAACCATTGTGGTCGCCATGGTGGACTTCGCAATTTCCGCCCAATTTGGTCTAATATAATGTAAAAAACTCATAGCTTCAACAGCTATCTTCTCCCACAGTTGTGATTATAGAGCTATCAAACTTTAACACAACCTTCTATATGGTCACCTCATTATGGATTGTGCTTTTGATGACGATCGAACCATTGTGGTCGCCATGGTGGACTTCGCCATTTCCGCCAAATTTGGTCTTATATATAGTAAAAAAAACTCATAGCTTCAACAGCTATCTTCTCCCACAGTTTTGATAATAGAGCTTTCAAACTTTAACACAAGCTTCTATATGGTCACCTCATTATGTATTGTTTTCCTGATTATTTTTTTACTTGAACTTATACATAAACTTGTCCTTCTTCTGATCATTCTTCTTATCTTTATAATTCTGGGGTTTATATATTAGCTTATACTTTCCCGTATGTTTATCATGTTTTGGCATTTATTGACTTCCTAGAGCAAGGCGTTTCACATCTGGCCAGATAGCTCAGTTGGTAGAGTATCTGCCTAGTGATCCCAAAATCGTGGGTTCGAACCTGGGTTCAGCCTTAAATACTTTTTCATTTAAAAACGCTAAAATTATATTCCTCTTACATTTCCATAGAATGTTTAGTCGCATCGATTCGAGAAATCTTCAAATTAAATTAAACATAATGCACTCTTGTAAAACATATATGTTTGTATGTTTATTCATAGCATGAGGCGCCTGTAGCTCAGTTGGTACAGCATGGAGCTCCCACTCATTCGATCACGGGTTCGAATGCCATCTGGTATAAATATATCCCACCTCTTAAAATATCTTTATACAAATGTTAAAACAAATGGATGACTTATGCATTTTCCCGTGTTTCTATTAACTTGCACACTTAGTGCATATATTTATATATTTAAGAAACGTTACACGTGTGTAAGTACTGAAATACCTTAAGCTATACACTAAAGCTGGGTCATTGTCAAACCCTTGACAATCTTGTTAAATATACAATCAAACGAATAATGATATCATTTGATTTGAATATCAAAACTTGCGGGAAATGTCTCAGTCCTGCTGTATCTCTTTTCTTGACCGGATATGGCCAATTTACAATTGCAACCCTTTTTTTAGCTCCCACAGTAACAGTATGCTAAATTTATATTTCGGCCCACACAACGATAGCAATAGCCTTCAACTGATTATTTTTGTTTTTTTTTTTATCCCCCGCCTCCCTAGCCCGGGGCGGGGGATATGGAAACGCACCGTGTCCGTCCGTCTGTCTGTCCGTCCAGATGAGTTTGTCCAGGCAATAGCTCAGTTACAGTTCATGGTAGGTGGATGAAACTTCACAACTAGACAGAATCTGGGTGACCACCAAAAACTTGTATGCAAATTCCCTGATTTTTCCCTGATTTTTAGTAATTTTTCCCGAGGGTTCGAACATGAAATATAAAGGCTATTACATATCATTAATATGTGTATCATCTAACAACCTAATGAATAAAAGCAGAATCATACTTTCGTTGTAAATATCATCGCTATAGTATAGCACTGCATTTTCAAAAGGAATGGAAGTTTTATTTGCAATTGCGCCTTATTTATTTAAATTTTCGATCCACTTCATCCTTTCACAAATTCAACAACTTTAGAACTTAAGTTAAATCTGGGCTCAACGTAACTGCTCGTCTTGGTCGACGTTGCCACAGAAAGTTAAGATTGGCGAGTAAGAAGAAATAGTTGGTTGCCAGGCTGACGACCGTAAAACCTAGCTTAAGATGATGAGTTTTGGAATAACTTGGGATTCCAGCGACCAAAAACTCAAAATGGCGACCATAAGATTGATCTTGGTCGCCAAACTGGCGCAAACAACGTTTTCTTTGAGCCGAGTCATTTACTAAATTTGTGTTAAGTAAGATTGATTAAAATCACTAAAAAGGCCACAGATAAACACTTTTAAAAAAGGTTAGGGAGATACGACAGCATTCAACTTGTTAACCTTGATGAGAACTTCAAGTACATGTGATCGCATGTCTATCTGAGAAGCGAAAACCAAAACCCCCCCAAAAAAAACACAATTCTGACGATGTAAGGGCGTGTCAAGTGAAACCAGTACACCCCTACAACTATGAGCTTTGGGACGACAGTTGCTCAAATCTGTCTTAGCTGCTAGTACTTTTACAATCTTTAATATTTTTTCAAAAGAGCAAAGCAATAATTTACATATTCATGCTTTATAATATAGGTTATGATAAAATCGCAATGGAAAAATCAGATAAACACTCGAAACTACCAATAGCCTTTAAAACGTATACAAATATTAAATTGTGAAAAACATGTGAAAACAATCTACCGGTATATCAAATGATTGCTCTATTTTTCTGATTTCCCTGATTGACTTAAAACAAATTCCCTGATTTTTCCCTTATTTTACATCAAATTTCAAAATTCCCTGATTTTATTTTTGCTAAATAAATTCCCTGATTTTTTTTCTGATTTCCCTGTTTTCCCTGATGAGTGGTCACCCTGCAGAATTCATGCCAAAGCTGTGCCTCGCAAGGTTATTTTTGAAATTTTCGAAAGAAATGTCTACCATAAGTGTGCTCCCCGTAGCGGTGGCGGACTTGAACTCACGCCGTCTGGTCAGTGCTATTATGCACTCGTTAAAGCCGCGTGTCAACCACCATATCCATTCGGCCATGTTATTTGACGATTGATCATACTTTTCCTCCATGCAATTACCGTTTAATTTTTCATGCAAGCCATGAATGTAACTAAATAAAATCACATGCTGAAGTTTAGATGTCTTATGAGATTTTGCCTCACGTTTGAGAAGGACGTTGCATTTTTAAAAATCTTGACGCCTTTTCGTATTCGTAGGCATACATTGCAAACAGTTTGTTTTAAATACACAGTGGTGAATAGCTTCCCGTGTATATTAAATAAATATCATGTGACACAGCTCCATCCAACACCCCCTACAGCCCACCAGGATTTGCATCAAACTCCTCAATGACAGAACAATTTGAACATTGAATATAGCTAAGAGTTAAAAACATATCACATAAGGAATAGATTGAGAAAACATAGGTATTCTTTATCACGAATATTTGTCAATTGAATGAAGCAGGTAATATCTTTCTCACAACGTCTTTCTCACAACGTCTTTCTCACAACGTCTTTCTCCCAACGTCTTTCTCACAGTGTATTTCTCACATTTTTCTCATAACGTCTTTCTCACAACGTCTTTCTAACACCGTTGCCTTACATAATCGTCCACAAAACGTATTCCTCACAACGTCACAATATACGCGTAATCTTTCTGTGCGGTACAAATATCCCAACATATCTCAAATTCGTCTATGTTCAAACCGCCATAATTGAGACATTTGTTGGTCGATCAAACTGAAACCTCAACGTTGCACATCTGCAATATATATTCATCTACTGTGTGAAGTTTCAGAACAGTAGGACAAAGGCTTATTACGAAAGTGCCGCGGAAAAAGTATTGTATAAATATCCCAAAATATCTCAAATTCGTCCAATTCGTCCAATTCGTCTAAGTTCAAACCCCCGTAATTTCGACATTTTTGGTCGATCAAACTGAAACTTCGACGTTGCACATCTGCAATATATATTCTTTTACTGTGTGAAGTTTCAGAACCAAAGGACAAAGGCTTATTACCAAAGTGCCGCGGAAAAAGTCTTGTATAAATATCCCAAAATATCTCAAATTCGTCTATGTTTAAACCCCGTAATTTCGACATTTTTTGGTCGATCAAACTGAAACATCGACGTTGCACATCTACAATATATATTTATTCACTGTGTGAAGTTTCAGAACCTGAGGACAAGTGCTTCATACAAAAGTGCCACGGACAAAGTGTTGTATAAATATCGCAAAAGATCTCAAATTTGTCTAAGTTCAAACACCCGTAATTTCAATATTTTTTGGTCGATCAAAATGAAACCTCGACGTTGCACATCTGCAATATATATTCTTTCACTGTGGGAAGTTTCAGAACCCCAGGACAAAGGCTTCATACCAATATGCCGCGGACAAACTACTGCATCTCAAATGTTAACACACGGACGGACAGACGGAATGGGGGATAGCAATAGCCCTCAGCTAAATTGGTTGGCTGGGGGCTAAAAAATAGGACATGGTGAAAATATAAATAACGAGTTCAATGCACTTGGAATAGAATTTATTGCAAAATCAATGGCTATGTCCATTAAGCAAATGAGTAATTTTATCACAGTTTAATTAACATTGGTAAAAACTATCTACATCTTGCGAAACCAACATTAAGTCACATAATAAGTCGAATACAAAATTATATTGAAATTAAAGATAGATATTACATAAAGACTCTCGACAATGGTTAATCTACCGGTATGTGATTTTAAAATGTTTTCATACTTTTCCGATGGAACTTTATAAAGTTAGAGTACATGTAGATCATAATTTTGCATAGAATACTTAATTAAAGAGGTTTCAATAAATACGAAAAATAAAATACTCCGATAATCATGAACTCCATAAAATAAATCAGTCATTTGTAAAAATACCATTAGCTTTACACTTACATGTACATCTTTTGATTCGCTTAACTTTCTTACAATCTGACAAGGCAAGCCATTTAGACTTATTGTTACAAAATAACTAAACGTTTGTTTATGCCTAAAACCACATGTTTTTGTCACCAGATTCATAAGCTGCGAATTAGTAATAATGTTAATGAAAGTCGATTCTTTTAAAATTGTAAGTTTACAATTGAAGACAACCGATAGGTTCTCGAAACATAATTTATAGGTCAAACAAAAGGATTTTATGCATTAATCTCATCATCACACAGCAATACATATTTATTTGTGAGGCTGGTCACTTTCAGTCTTTGCGCAAACTTTATAAGTGTACTTTTTTCAGTATGTTGCGCCGCAGCATTTTTCCCTGTTTGTATAGCAATTGACACTTAAATACTTTTTTATTCAGCAAAAAATTACGATGTGCTTTTATCCCCTGGCGCCGCATCTAAAATATCCGTTGCAGATTTATTGCCGATATCCGATGTTGGATTATCCGTTACAAACGAGTCTGAGTTAGGCGTGAACGAAAATGCTTGTTCAAAGTTTTGACTAGATGATGCCTGGGGTAAAGACACAGAACTGAATTCATTGTCCAGATTTACAAGCTGAGGTGCCGAGGCGTTGTGCTGAGGTCGAGTTTCTGTGGTGACCTTTGGAGTAACCTAGACAAATATAAGGATAAGCATTTCTATCATTTTCATGTGTTTGCCATTTTACAATTAAAGTTCAGACGATGACTCAAATAGCATTCTTTACAAAACATTAAATTAATCAAAGTTATGTTTCAATTTCAATTAATGCAACGCATGAACAACTGAATTATTGCTAATTGTTTTCAAAGCATATTAGGCACCGAATACTTGATAATAATGATATTTAGAAAACGAAATGGTTGATTTCTCTTACTTTAGCTTGTTGTGACCCTTTCTTCTTGCCAAGAATTTTTACATAATTTGCAGGCACCAAACCCGTTTTCTTTCCGTCAATGCAACCAAGTAACCATCCTCGCACCTGTGGTTGCATTTCTGGAAGGGCATATGTTAAATATACACTTATCATTTGATTTGCAAACAATTTAGTATGCCTAAAATATAGATATCAATATATCTTTTTTAAAGACCATTATGGTAGAAGCTCTTGATCTCGGACCCGGTTAACTCGAATTACAACTCGAACTGGTTTTAGAGTACCTTTTTTCATAGATAGGTTCCATAAAATCTCGAAAAGAAAATAAAATTCACGGATGACTCAAAGTAAGTCCCTAGCATTTCAAGTAAACAAGCTGTTTATATAGCTGCAGTGGTGACGATGTTTTAAAATCCATATTTAAAAAAAAAACAATAAGTAAAAGCTACAGTTAGTAACCAACGGTTAGCTCGAATTACAACTCGAACTGGTTTCAGAGTCCCTTATAGATCAGTCTTATAAAACCACGAGAAATTCTCGAAAAAAATGGATTTCACGGATAACTCAAAGTAAGTACATGAACCTAGCGTTTCAAGTCAACAAGGACCTACTGTTTATATAGCGGCAGTGTTGACAATGTATTTTTTAAAATCAAAATAAAAAAAAACTTAAAGTCATGCGCTGAAGAAAGAAACTGAGTACATTCGAATATATGATGATGTGATGCATACATAATTTAAATCTCAGAACACTCAGGTAACTTTCAACTCAGAACGATAGATATTACCTTTCGGAGCAATAATGATCTTTTGACCCCGTCGGAACGACAATTCCTCTGGGCCAGTTGCTGAAAATGGATATTCTCCGACCGCCATAAAGTGATCATCAGTACCGTCCATCCACTTGTTTGGCTCTGCAAGCACCAAAAATCCAATTTCATATTCATTTACTTTTAAGTACTACAAACGGCATAATCATCAATCACAATTTCAATGCTAACCTAAACTTAAGTATAAATATCACACGTTGCTTATTCATTGACTATCATGGCAATATTCATGCGCTGTCCCAATGTTGTAACTTTATTCACTTAAATTATTCTTGTAGAGAAATGCATAAAACAGTAACGTAATTATTATAATATCTAACAGATCCCGCTATTTGCATATGTACACAAAGAAACTTACGTGACGTTGAATATAGCGATGAAACCAGTCTGTAAATAAGCCAAGGACCTCCCAGGACGACAGCGAAGAATATCATAATAGGCCAGCTGGACTTCTTCCCACTTTGTAGCTCGTGTTCCGCAAGCATAGCCTGAACTCCCTCCGTTGTGGCTTGTGTCCATGCATCTTCCGGAAGTCCACCTTTACGAAGTCTTAAGAACACTAGCAGCTTTCTGTAAAGCCATCGTAAAGTTTTGATCACAGCTAAGGCGGACAGTATTTGAGCGAAATGAGCTTTGACCCGAGACATTTGATCGGCTACTCCAATCACTGCCCGAAACGAGTTATACACTGCAAATAAAGTGGATTCCATCATCATGGCGACCGATCCGAATACTTGTACCACACTTTCCACCGAGTGAAAAGCTTGTCTTGAGTTTTCCTCAGCCTGACGGACAAAGCTATTTGTGGCATATCCATTAGGGTCCTGACCAGCACCACCGAATCTGTTCATAGCACCATAGCCACCGCCATACATGCCACTGCCATATCCGCCGCCATACATGCCACTCCCGTACATGCCACTGCCATATCCGCCGCCATACATGCCACCACCGTACATGCTGCTCCCGTACATTCCTCCGCCTCCATAACCACCAAAACTGCCCATGCCGCTATAACCACCACCGTATCCCATAGAATTGGTGGCCTGGTTCGGACGTGGTGGCAAAGGGGGAGGGGCCGGTGCCGCTGACGGAAGACCTCGACTTACATCGCTTGGCATTGACATGTCAGGCATCCCACTGCAACATATGAAGTCAGTATGTAAATATTCTGATAAGCACATAATCAGATCTTTAATGTATGACTTTGAATTTATCTTTTCTAATTCCATCGTAGTGCAATCACGTTATGAGATTATACTCTAGATTTATGGACTCGTAATCAGGAGATCGGGATATGGGAGAAGTAACAGTTATCGTTATCTCATCATCCAACATGTTTTACCGGTACTCTGCATGAATTCTGTTTAATTTGTTTAAGATTAAGTCAATTGTTTATGCATTTGTTAATAGCCATGGAGCTTCAATGTACACAGGAATGGATAGATATCATTTTTTTTGAAGCAAGACTACCAAGTATTCTTAAATACAAGGGGGCT
Source organism: Hydroides elegans (assembly GCA_001703475.1). Taxonomy (NCBI): domain Eukaryota; kingdom Metazoa; phylum Annelida; class Polychaeta; order Sabellida; family Serpulidae; genus Hydroides; species Hydroides elegans. The sequence goes on from LQRL01087343.1 coordinate 16,035, forward strand.
ATATGTATTTTTGACTGAATATGGAAACGGAACAAATTTCCAAGTTCATATGATATTTTCCAACTTCTATTTCATATTCAAAGTTCAAACTTACACAGTGCATACTGTATTATCTCTAAAAATCGCATAATCTCCAATAATCGCACACCCCTCGCAAAAATCACTCATTTCATATCTAATAAACACATATCCCCAATTTCCGGTTGGCTAAAACTAATTAAATTCGCTTAAATAACGGAAATTTGGGAAACAGACATTTTTTGGTGAAAATGAGGATAAGGAATTCGAAAAAAAAAAGAAGTCATCTACGATTCTCGTAGGCATTGTGATGACTAAATTCAGCGTTTTTAACATCTAAATATGGGATTTATATTATATATCCTCCATTTTATGCAGCAAGTTTTCATCACAGGTGCGATTATTAGAGATAGTAGTACGGTAAGGGATATGTTTTTGGTCAATCTTGAAGATGAATAGCATAGGTCCCTGGGAATTGTATATTTCTTACGAGTATATGGAAGGTGTGGAAACGGGTTGAAAATTTTATTTTCAAGTGATGATTATACGAGCGTAACGATTATAATCCCCTCCTTCAGTCGCTCGTAATCAAAAAAAGAAACTGAAATATTCGCACCAGACAAACGCCGAACGGAATGTTTTTTTTTTTTTGTTATATGTCTGCCCAGGTTTTCACTAGCT
>LQRL01087356.1:3391-16708 GCA_001703475.1 Hydroides elegans
TATATGGGATCTTACTAGCGCTATACAAGAGGTGTTCAGTTTAATTTTGTACACTTTAAATGTGCTGTGTAGCCAAAACAAGGTGTGATACAAATAAAATCCTTACGGCAATACTATGCGTAGGCCTTTATATATTTATCATAAATAAGCCGTTTCGATATTCAACGATACCAAGACATCAAATTGATGAAAAACCAGAGGGTACTATTTTGTGGCTTTTGAAATCTGGATCGGGTGTAACACAGATCCAGAGACAATTCAATAGATATGATTTCGATTTCACTCGAATGACTATTACTAATGCAATCAACAAACACGGAAAAGAACATAAAATACAATTTGAACAATAAAAAACACGTGGTTAATAGGAGATATCCATAGGCTGTTCCCGATGTGGTCAAAAAGATCCGGATTATGATCTTAAAAACTAACCCAGTCAATAAGCGCGATATTGTAAATAAATAAGGATTGAGTATAGTAACTATTGATCATGTTATCAAACATACCCTCATATGTCGAGTGACGAAAAGGCCGAATGTTCATCACCTTACTCAAGCCAAGGTTGAAAAACGACGGAATAGATCCTGGAGGCTGTGCATGATACTCAACGCAGAAACTGGACAAAAATATATTACAACTGACGTGGCAATGGTTTATCCAAGTCTGAGTTATGGAAAAAGGCGATTTATTGTGTTTGAGAGTGTCAACAGCCATAGCAAAGTAAATGAAGTGAAGTAAATGAAACGCGACGCATTCCTTGAATCATGGTTAGGATTGGAGTGAGTGCTCACGGAATAACTACCATTGCGTTTATTGATAAGAAGGTGTAAGTGAACTCGGATACCTATATTCAAAATGTGCCGGGCCTATTTGTGAGAAATGCTGTACCTCGTTTGTTTCCAGGAGGATTGAAAAGCAGCATGGTGTTTCACCTAGACAGCGCATTTTACCATACGTAAATATTAACGATCCAGTATCTCGACGAAGCCGATATAAATTAAGTTGCACCGGAATAGTGGAGACCAAAGTCACCTGATACCGCCCCCATGGATTATAGTTTTTTTAATCTTGACAAGGGAGCTACAGAAGAAATCCATACGGACCCCAGCGAATCTTAGACGTATCCCCCAATTGGCCTGGAACGACCCAACTAAGAATATGATTGATAGGGCTCTCCGCAGAAGGCCAAAAATCTGTACACTTATATATCATTTACATCGATCTTAGATAAAAATCTGTTAAAATGTCAACCTTGTAAGTTGTATAGTTTTAATTTTATTACAAAAATAAAAGTGTACAAAATTAAACTGAACACCTCTTGTATAAAGTGGAAGAAACATTTATAGCTAAGGGACCAAAAAGTCGCGTTTTTGATACCCAAATGCACCTTGCACCGTAGTGCGAGAATACTCAACAACTGAGGGATGCACTCGACGGCTAGATAGATGGATAGAGTTTTATCAATCTCTATCAAAATACGGCAATTTATCTTGAACAAAGTCAGTTTTGTAATTATGAATTTAATCGCTGTTAACTCTTCTCCTTTCATATTTATACATTGTTTTTGTTTCAATCTACATTAAGATATCACATAAGATAGGCTTGCGAGAACCGTGTGCATTTTCGCAAAATGCGAGAAGAAAATTGAAGGCTTTTTGCAACTTTAGAGAAGGGATCTTTGGGAAAAACTTTAAAAAATGTTGCTTAATGGTTTAAGTATGATTGTTCGTTCCGAATGCTTTTCACAAGAAACTATAAATTATAACAATATAAACCTTTATAAACGACTTTTATTTTATTATGTTAACTAGGTAATGATAAGTTTGATATCCAATAAGGGAGAGAACTTTAGTAACTAAGACGTATAGGATTTTTATTTCGTGATGTCTATGTATTTTTATGTGTCATATATACAATGTTATGGGTATTGATAACCCTTCTTCATAATATTTATTTCAGATGATTTAATCAATATATGTAGTTGTATGCTTTTTATATTATATGATTAAATAAATTGATAAAATGACTAGCTTATCATTAAAAAAACCAACAAACATATCCTTATGTTTGGCGATAAAAAAATAGTTGGCGTTGACCACAACCATGAAAAATATAGAGAGTCATGAAAACTTGGAAAATGACAAAATGTAAGGGAATTCAGCTAACATATAAATAATTAGAAATTTACTAATGCCTTTGGCGTTCGATTCTTTGAGTTTGTATAGCCATAGAGGTCAATTGTGTAAATGGATGTCGTATTGATCATGCTGTCATATTAAATTGCACTTTCTCTCTCGTTAGGCTCTAGAGAAGTATATATATAAATAAAGGATTGACAACCATGAGCAAATCCCACAGGTTAGGGCCTGTAAGTTCGGTTATCCGCCTGTCTGTCGCTTCGCTTTCTTTTACATATGATATCTCTTAAAACAAAACGCCATGCGTCTTGAAATATGAATTTGTACATGTGCTCTTTGATAGTTTCGAAATTTACAAAGAGAATTTGTTTAACCTTTAGCGGGCTATACATGTTGCAAAGAGTGGAATATACTTCATTTAAGGCAAACTGACCAGCATTAAGGGAATTCACGGAAATATCAAATTCTGCCTTCAATTTAGGGAACATTGATACTTTTTTGAGAAAATCAGGTAATTTCATTGTGAATCAGGAAAATTGTTTATCATATCATATGCCTATATTGGTGCAGGTCAGTTGGTCTCGGAGTCGAAGAAAACTGCTACGAATCCGTTTTGTTTTCGAAAACGATGGGTCAATCTTTTCTTAAACAGCAAATTCAAAATGCAGTGATATATGGTTCGCTTGTTTTTGTGGTTGTTGAACCTTGATGTGACATAATATGTTGTAAAGAAATATATATTAACGTAAATAGAGGACCTAGGCCATAAAGGGATGCTTAGTCGCTTGATCGGGATTGAGAATATGTTGCTTGTGAGAACATATATTCACCAACCAAGATAAGTCCAATTATGTGAAATGCCTAAGAATACTTTTGCAGACCGCTAGTGTACATGTGGGCTGCACTAGGAGAACACGCGTACATCATTTTTCATTTCAGCCGGATTAAGACCGAGTATAATTAAACTACAGAACTCACCAACATCCACTTTATTGGATTTAAAGCATACGGTCTTGTGGACTGTTTAAGTACCACTGAATTCATTCATACACAAATGGCTAGATTCTTATTGCTTCAACAATTGCTTTTGTACAATATCATTGAATATCCTCAAACTATCAACCAATATTTTGATGACACTCAAAAGGATACGCGAATACTAACTGGCAAAATATAAACAAAACCGTTATCAAACTGCTTTATTTTATGCAAAGGTCTGTGTATAAAAACGGCATCTACGTATGACATTTAAAACATTTACTGTTGTTTTGTAAATCTTTCTTCTATGACAAACAAGGAAAATAATTTGTGCTCCACTGAATAAAGACATGTTCTTATTTAAATTTATAATATTTACACGTTTGAACACTTTACAAGTTTTGATAAAAATGAGACAGAACGACTTTCGCCTTTTTTTTATATGCTATTAAAATGTTTTAGACACATTTGTCAATCCTGATTTACTCCTACAAATGGGGAATAAATAACTCATTAGCCCCGAAACACTAATTAGTTCAATGCAGTCAGTTCTATCAATAACATTAATAGTCTACCTTGCTACGTATTCTATACAAAGTAAAACACTGAGTTTGCCTTATTTGACTAATAAAAATTTATTCAAATACACTATTCACAATAGTATATTTAATAAAGGCTGAGCACTTTAATATAATCAACATTTTATCTTTTTTATCTATTTTAACCATCAATGTAGATATATGATGTTGATAATCATTGAAACAAACATTCGATTCCAAAGTATTTTCACACAAGACGCATAAGACCATTCACATACTTAAACGTGGGTATATATTGTTGAAAAACATAGATAAAAAAATTGACCCAAAAAACGCCCTCATATCAAAAACAAGTTACAGCACCATTCATAGACGACATCTGTCTTATCACACGAAACAAAAATAATCACCAAAGATTAATAAACAAGATGAAGACCATAACTCAATCTATGGGCCTAAAGCTAAAACCAGTCAAGTGCCGTTTACTCTCTACACATGGTAGTTAACCGACAAATATATTCGTTTTTGTCATATTATTTAATATGTTTAATTGTGATTTAGACCTTGAACAATAAGCAACTGGTTTTAAAACACCGTCGTTTTCTTGCAGTAAACACCCCACCTAGTGCATAACTTGATGCATCTGCTGAGACAAATATAGGCTTAATCATGTCATAATAAACAAGGACTGGCTGGGCGGTGAGTGTTTCTTTTAATTTTCGAAATGACTCTTCTTGAGAGGGACCCCACAAAAATGCGTTACTACTTTTAAGCAAATCTAGCCTGGGACCCATGACATCTGACAGATAGGGAACAAATCTACCTAAACAGTTTGCAATTCCTATGATTCTTCGAAGCGACGTTAAACCGGTGGGTGGCTCTAAGTCACTAATGGCTTCGATTTTGCTGGGATCGGGAGTCATGCCATTTGATGTGAATTTGTGACCTTGGTAAATAACCTCGTTTGTGCGAAATTTACACTTGTCTTTGTTTAGTTTCAATCCAGATTCCTTAATCCCATTTATAACCTGGGCTAAAATAAGGTCATGACTTTGTGTGTCTAGAGCATAGATTAAAACGTCATCAACGTTTACAAAAACACAATCAATTCCTGACAACAAGTCACGGAGAAACCTTTGAAATATTTCAGTGCTCGAATTGAGACCGTATGGCAATCTTCTGAAAAAGTACCTACCAAAAGGGGTTATGAAACAAGTCAATTTTGCATCATCCAAATGAAGGGGTAACTGCCAAAAACTTTGAGAACAATCTAGAGTTGTGAAGACCATGGACCCTGCTAATTTACTAGCTAACTCTTCGACTGTAGGCATGATAAACTTTTCCCTTTCGACTGACTGATTCAATTTCTTCAAATCGACACAAATTCTAACCTTACCATTTTTCTTTAGGACCGGGACCATCGGCGAGCAAAATGACGTTGGCTCCGTAATTGGCTCGATTATGTCATTTGAAACCATGCGATCCAGCTCCTCTTTCACTGGTTTTAAAAGAGGCTCAGATATGCGACGTGGACATGACAGATTGTATGGAATAGCGTCACGTTTGAGTTTTATGTGAACGGGGGACACGATTTCATGAATCCAAAATCACCAAATACGTCATCGGTGACGTTTGCATTGGCAACTAGTTTCACAAGTCCCATCTTCCCGGCGGCTCCTCGTGATAGAAGACAGTTCTGTTTTGATTGTCCATCAATCACACATACTGGGAATCGGTAATCAACACCTTTGTGTTTGGTGGTCGCGACGAATTGACCAACGCAATTAATTGGTCCGGATGGACCATGAAGCATCGCCATGCTGGGTTGAAGTGATGGTCGATTATGCATACGTTTGTATACACTGTATGGTAAGCAGCTGATATCGGCTCCTGTGTCGATCTTGAATGTGATGCGAGTGCCAAATAAGCTAAGTGCGATGTTCCAGGGAAGTATGTCACCACAGTGCACCTCTCCCAAGAATGAACCGTATTTTAGCTCATTTTCGCTCACTGGAGGAAAATCGTGATTTTGTGGTTTTTCTACATCACGGACGCGTTGAGTTTTGCAACATACTGCAAAATGATTCAAGTTTTCACCACGATTCAAGATTCACCACATTTGGTGCATTTCTTGCCATGCGCTGGGCAAAATGGTGGATGTCGGTGTATCAGATTACACCTTGTACAGCGTGTTGTGTTATTGCTATTTGGTGACTCAGCCACTTGTGACTGGCGTTTCTTTTGTGACGTGTAATATTTCCGGAATCCTTTGTTTCCACTACCACGTGTTTTCTTATTAATGGCGTCAGCTGATTGAATGGGTGATCCTTGTTGCTCCATTTCTTCTTTTATCTGTTCATTTTGACGCACAATTTCGATAGCCTTATCCAGTGTTAATTTTGATTCTAATTGTAGCTTTTGCGAACATCTTTTGTCGAATAACCCAATCACCAGTCTGTCTCTAATACTATCCTGTTTTTTATCGAAATTACACGTTTCGGCGAGTTCATAAAGAGATCTTATGAATGATTAGATTGTTTCGTTTGATTCTTGTTTGCGTGAATGAAATTTTGCTCTTTCATGAATAATGTTCACTGGCGGTTTGAAATATCCATCAAACTTGGCAAACACATCATCAAATTTATTTCGATCTTCACTTTCGGCAAAATTAAACGTTTTCATAACATGCTCGGCTTCCTGTCCCATTGCATATATTAAAGAGTTAATTTGTACCTCATTGCCCTCCTTGTTTAATTTGGTGGCCAGGCGAAATCGTGAAAACCTGTGTTTCCAGTCTGACCACGTGTTTGGCTCGTGAAGTCAAAAGACTCCGGCGGTGGAAATTGTGACATTTTTGTCTATATACTTTTATTCTGTATATTTTAATCTTTATAATTATTCCACTTCTGATACCATGTCATATTATTTAATATATTTAATATTTAAAAGACGGCATGGCTTTTAGCTACTTTATTGATCATGGCTGTTGTGTCTCACATTGGTCATGTGATATCCGGACATGTGATAATGAGTAATCAAAGAGAGGCATGCAAAGTTAATTATATAGGAATACATGAATGCGTACATAGTTAAATATATAGATGAGCATTATGAATGAGTTCATATGACAGTTTTGAATCAACATTATACATATCCTCTTTGACTCTTGGCATATGTTTCTAGGTTTCCGTACTCTCATGAAAGAAAATGTATATAGAAGTCTATAACTATATCGAGGATAAGCTCACATGCGGTCTACCGAATTGGAAAAAAATCCTCGTCAGAAAGGAATTCAAATAAGCCCCCAACCTCCCACCCTCCCGTAGCATTTCCTGTTATACCTTTTCTTCATTCCCTGATTTATTTCCTCTGTTACTACCTCTCTATTTCGTTTCTCTCATTTTTCATTGATTCTTCAAATGTACAATTATTCAATTTGCATATGAACACATAGTTGAATCAAAGTGATACTAATATTCTAAATATTTCAATAAAACACCCAAACATTTTCATTTAGCTAAAGAAAATATGTTATAAGCAGAATGATTAGAATATTCGTTCTCGTATATTAATGTATTCATGTTTATAACAAACTATCGGAAATTAACATATCATATATATTTTTCTTGGTGGAAAAACGATTATTTTATGCACTAAATCCATTTGTGACGCAATATTTCGATTGTTATGCAACTTGAACAATGGATTAATTGCGTCACAAGCATACTTTTCCTAGTTATTGTTGCGAAGCGTAATTGTTATACCTCATTGTTTGCGTCATATTTCCCCAAAAAAATGCATTTTTTTTACTTTAAAGCCAAATTCCTAACTTATCATTTATTGAATAAAAAAATAAAGAGGTCGGGCATCTACCTTATTGCTTTTCACACATTTCGTCCCACTCATGTTTATAGCTACGAGTTACAGTATTTGTGCTAGGGCTTGATGAAAGAAAATTTCGTCAATGTTTGGGTGTCTAAAATCAACCCGTTTTAATAGCCCCCTCCGGGACCCCTAGGCCCCGGTTTGGGGCTAAAAATATAAGCTATTTGTTCCATGGCTTCTCTTTTTTTCACCGAGAATGATCTACAGAAATCTCCAATATCTCAATTTAGACGCATTTTCATGCTGTTTCCTTAGAAAAAAAGGGGATGGACTGCCTCACACCGGAACGTTATCAGTATTCAATATGCCCCAACGACTCGGCATTAAATCAATATAAGATATCTACGTGGAAGGACATGCTTTAGCCCATTAATCTACCAACAGTAAAATATATGATAAGGGAAACGCATATTTAGATTATATACTCAATCGCGAAGTAAACTATTTTAACGTGCAAAGTGAAACGCTCTTCGCAATCACGAGTGCCGAACCGGACGATAACATTCGCATTATAAAGGATAATATAAAAACACAGTTTAATTATATAACATCTGAGTAGTGGCATAAACATTTAAATTTCATCTCAGTCCAGGGTCATACTCGAGACCTAATTGTCCTCAGAATGGACTGCAACAACAGGAAACATCAAATATGGCATACCTCATAATGTCTACAAATTCTCAATAAACTCGTACTCGAATGCACTCAACCTCAACAAAACTCTGAAAAGATGGCGAAACGAAAACAACGGATCGTTGCAGGGCTCGACATAATCGCGAGATATTGTGTAATATTCTCAACAATAGTACATGCTCCATTGACAAAGACTAAGCCACCTGCGCCATTAAATTGTTCTTTCTATCTTACAAAATTGCATAGCTGCTGATTTGAACAAAGCTGATCATTTGTCGTCGCAAACATGTACTATATCGACCAAGTGCGCCGTAAAAAAAACTTTCGACCTGACATCGTAATTGTAAACAATCATCATAAAGAAATGCATATCATTGAACTAAATATCAATGTGGCCTCTATATCGATGACACCCATAAGCGAAAAACGATTAAGTATGCAACGCTCTCGATTTTATACCAGAATTTATCTAGACAATTTTAAATGTGTTAACACAATACATAGTTTGAAATTAATGGCGCGTCTTTCTCTTTGTATACATAAACTAGATTTGATATCGACATAGATATCAAAAATAGATGAAAAACACTTATAATTAATCACCCTCGGTAAATGGAATTTTATATTTATGAAATGTTGCTTATATACTCACCCACACAAGAAAGTATATTTCGGCTTCAACGTGTCATATCTCTGGTTCTACTGAATGGATCCTTATGAAATTTCGAATATATATAATTTAAGGTATGAGTCACAGCCTGTTTGTTTTTTCAAATAAAATCAAAGTGAAACAAGAACGTGACAATACATTTACTTTTAGCGATGTAAAACATTTTGTGCTAAAATAGACAGACACTATTCACACTGTAAATGTCGCGTATATCCACCACCTGCAGCCAACATTTCCTGAATGCGTCGTGTCATCATCATAACCGATCGGTTGATGATTGCCTAAGGCAATGTGTGCCACTCTTCGATAAAAACCTGTCTGACTGCAGCGCAGTTTGTGGGGGCATGTTGTCCGGAACGTGTCCGATGATCTAAATGGTTCCAGGAGTGCTATATCGGATTATTGACCGTAAAAAGCTTACCAGTGTAGCGTCTCGGTGTTGGTATCGATAAGACAGCGTACACAAACATCCGTGGCATGAGGGCGGGTTTTTTTCATGTATGAGAGTAACGCAACATTTAAGTGGGAACTTGGCTGTTGAATATGGCATCGTTGAAGATATTGGCAGCAACGTTCACCTCGATAACCACGAGTTTAGATCGCCAGCCATACACTATTGCACCCTTCATCATAACCAAACTGTCGCTTTTTTTATCCACCTCCCGAAAACATGATTGCGATGATCGTTCGCCAGTGCCCCAGTAAACGCAATAAAACTCGCCTGCGTGAAAGACTTTGTACTGTGACTCGTCGGTAAACACTTTCACGTTCACTTGCGTCGCATCCTTTCATCACAACGATTCACCTTGTCCAAATACACATGATTTTGACATCGGAGGCGATTGTACTCGTTCGATAGCCGAACAACAAGACCACACTCCGTGTTTGCAGATGCGATTGATGACTGTTTTACTATATATTTTTTTGATTATGGGTCCCTTGCGTCTCGATGACGGTCAATATCATTGCGCGAATTTTCTCTCGGAGGCGCTGCACGCGAAGTCTTCGATGTTGACGCACGGTCGTTACGCTAGGACGGCTACTGCCTGGTCTGTCCAATGATGTCCCAGTTGGTCAATATCGCGTTTTGAGACAATAAACCCAATCGATTATGATCTAAATTGGACCTCTTTCAGCGACGTCTTTCAGGGAACCCCAAGCACCCAGCGCACCAATAGCGCGTCCTCTTTCTTCTTTAAATTGGCGTGGCATGATTAATTTTGATTTTACAGGAAAAAAGTGAATTGATCAAATGTTCGACTTTTGTAAAGGAACACCAACATGTTAAAAAATGGCTCAAAGCTGCAAGGTCTACTTGTTTTGATGGCAAATATGATGATTCACACCCTAAAAATAATCAATCAAAATCAAAATTTTGATACAATTTGTAAAGAATTAGTAGTTCTATCGATTCTGAAAATTTGACCACAATTGGTTAACGCATAAAAAAAGTTATTCAGAAATATATCTGTATACTATTTTGTTTGGATGAGTACATTTCTGCTGGTTTGTATAAAATCATTCAGACAGTAATTTAGTCAAATAAATTATAGTATTTTCATTCCAGTCCCGGATAGTTCTTGGTACATATGAGTACTTGTGGTAATTTTCTCTGGTGACTTGTACGGAGTATTATCCTTGCAGGGATAAGGCGTTGGTCAAAATCATCTAATTCGGTTTCACCGTTACATCTTTTATACGTATTTGTTACTCGATGTGCTTTTCATTGTTGTTTGAGCGCTCCCCACTTTAAATGGTGAAGCATATTTGAAAAACTAGAGGTGTTTTTGTGGCGGTTTAGGACGTATCGGGCCGATCTTTGCTGTACCATTTCGAGTCAATCTGTACCAAGGGCTGGTCGTGTAGGAGATATGTGTGTTTGATGATTTTGGGACGCCGGATGATGCTTATGACATGATACTTTTCAAATGATACTATAACAGTTTCATATAAGACCATGGTTTACCATACACGTGTTATTCTTTTTGAATATGAGTTCGCAAAATTAAAACAGAAGACGAAATCGAAACAGAAACGATTTTGTCCCAATAATCTGAATCATCATTTGAGGGATGGGGAAGAATAATATATTTGACTAGAAGTGACACTTAAGTCATCCAGTAGAGACACAAAATAACATTGCGCTTATAAAAAAAATACCAACAATAGACGGTTGACCACAAGTGTTTCCGCAAAATGTCGCACAAATCCCGAAAATGCATTTTTTTGCCCATAAACTTATACCCCGTATTCCTTTTAGCTTAAACCTGTTAGATTTGTAACAACTATTTTCGGTTGATCCATTCTTTTTTCAGAGGAATTTTTTTCGGTTATGACTGGATTACTCTTCATTCATACAAAGAAATCTTTTTAGATCATGTTAACCCAACCCTAACCGGTTAGAGTTGCTTCTAAAAAGAAGGGCACCCCACGACCAAATTTTCAAAAACTGTTTATTTGAGCAGAAAATCACTTATAACATTGACATATGCAATAAATAAACACATTAAGACAAATATTTTTACAAAAAGGTGTTCCTAGTTTTGTAGCTAACTGTGCTTACTGCGCTCATCTAGCTGGTTGGAATCATAAGAGGACCACCTTTTATGAAAAATAAAAATAGTTATACTGGTATATAGAAGAGCACCTCACGAGCTGTTCCCCAAAATAGCTGTTCCCCACCAATTTCCAACTGGCTTGGAAATTTAGAGAAAATTCATTCTAGCTTGGAGATTTGAGCAGTTTGATAATTTCTTATTTTCACAATCAGTAGTGAGAATAATTATTCTAAAATTGATTAAACTTGCTTGGAATAGCCTAATAAACTGTTATTTTCAAGATACGATACGTAATTAGGTGAAATTCAACGTTTAGATTTCGCAAAAGGTGTTCCTTTTCTGTTCCAAGCTGGCTAGAAAAGGAGAAACAGCCCAGCTGGCTTGGAAAAAAGGAACACCTTTTTTGCAAAACTTAAATGTTCAAAAAACAATTTTTGTTGTTCTTCGTAATTGTAATGTTAGTCTAAGTCGATTTTACAACTTTTTGAAAAATATGTCGTGGAGTGCCCTTCGTATATATGACCGATTTCTAGTTGTATTTTAGTTTATTTTATGCCTAGATATATATTTGTGAATAAAATTAAACCATGTATTGACTAAAACAAAATATAAAAATCGACAAAAATCTAAAAAGGTGTTCCTTAATTCTTGTAGCAGGAAGGCCATTTTTGAAAGTTTGTAGCTAGATGAAATTTGAAAAGGGAACACCTTTTTTGAGGAACACCTCGTGGGGTGCTCTTCTAAAAAGAATACGGGGATAACTGCGGTTCTTAAGGGATCTTCAAACACTTTTTCTTTTATTATTTTAGCATGCTGCTTTTGTCCATGACACTTTGAAATAAAGTAACGAATAAACAAATTTCTGGAAAAATGTGAAAATGTCTAGATTATTAAACGCATTCGACCCTTTGAAGTTTCGCGTACTGATAGGGAGCAAAGTACCGGTGTCTTGTGAAAACGACGGTTCGCACTCATCCGCAAAGGTATAAAAAAAAATGGACAAACTCCGGACACTGTCCAAACGCCCAGACATTGTACCAGTAGCTCTTATATAGCCCTGGTCATATGACTTCGACCAACAGGAGGCCAGCAACCATCATTGGCTATTTAAGAGCTCTCAGTATTCATGACATATGTTGGAATTTATTTTAGGCCCTTACTCGTACCCCTAAGTTGGAGGTCTGTACTGTACACCTATGTGCCTAATTTGAAACAGGTCCTAATTTGAAACACTTTATAATAAAGTCGCTCCATATCATCAAAATTAGGCCAAATTGTTCTGAAAACGTCAAATAAATTTTGTAAAAAATACAATTTATGAATTTAAATTAAGAATTGATGACTTGTTCATGCATATTCCGTTTTAAAGAAAGAAACAAGTTTTTGATGTATGCCTTGATTATTTTGCGTTTACTTAGCTGCACAGTAAAAATAAAGAATTTTCAAATTAAGATTAAATGTTGTTAAATGATCATGTAAGCATATTAAATACATAATCAAAGAGAGGAACAACATAACTTTAGGTAGATGTGAACAAAATAGGATATTGGTTTGTAAAATGTTCCAAATAAGGCTCAATAAATAAAAGTGTTTCAACTTAGGCACAATGTGCCTAAGTTGAAACGTCTGCTTAAAAGTGAATATTTTTATGCACAAGCATTGAATAATACAACCATTAATATGATATATTAATATTTGATATAGCTTTCGTTTCCAAAAAGTTCAATTCAATTGGAAACTTAATAAAAGAGCAAATTGAAATTTTGCTAAAAAAGTGTTTCAACTTAGGGTCACAGGTGTACAAGTGTAGACAGTGTAGTATAGTCTATAGAGTTGGGGTGTCTGACTATTATTCTGTCCGTCTATCATCGCTTTCTTGTACGGACTAAAACTCATAGAGACATGGGCATAGGCTC
>LQRL01087365.1:4434-22150 GCA_001703475.1 Hydroides elegans
ATCAAATATCGACTATTTTCACAAACTCACGTTCGTTGATATAAAAAACATGGCTTTCAGAAAAAGCGAAACGTTTTTAATAGTTAATATTATAGTTTATCTTATAGGTGTTGTTTATTGTTGGCAACAAGTGGTCGCATAACTTTTTATTTTGCTTCAAAATAACACGAAATAAACTTGACATAAACACTATATGTTTATATTTAAACTTTCCCATTACACCATGGCGATGGAATTCCAAATACTTTTTAGCGCTGTATTCTAATAACATATCATTGAAATGACATTCTACACCCGAACATACATCGCTATCAAATTAGGGAGACTGCTTTGCGACAAGGGATGCAATTTCGTAATCGGTCTTTGATACATACGCCTTGGGACAGTCTAATTACTAATACGTCTTGGGAGAAAATGAATATACTTTCAAAAGTTAAAAAGGTCATCGCAATAAAACATGATTAAGATATACCAACAATTTCAGCTTGTAAAAATCTCAAGTCAATATAAAATGACTTGCGCTTTTCTCACCAATTTCTCTCCTCATACCACAACTAACAAGTGCCTTGTCAATTAGGGTCTACAGCATTTTCCCGCCAAAATCCATTGTTGGGTTCGTGTGCCAAGTTTTCAGCTTTTGCGACGTCGCAGTTTAGGTGGGCCTATTTACTGGGACTGAGGCAGTGGGGCTAATAGCTCAAGACGCAAATTTGCACAGGGGAGTTAATTGACAAGACAAGACGTTAAAACTAGCTATGACCTCATCTAATCATCTTGGGTGATTCGCGCGCCTTTATCTGTTGTCGTTATCGCGGAAAAATAAAGGAGATAAGACAAAATTTTAGAAGCACTATATTTGGCACAAAGGATGATGTCGGATCGTGTTTGCCTGGCCCTGAATAGGATCCTATGGCCCTGAAACATGAGATATAGAGTTTTTGTTTTATATATTTATTTTTAAGCAAGAAACATTATTTAAAGCTTTTAGATTTATGTCACTTGAATCGCACGTGGCTTTTTTTGTTGTCGAATTTCTATCTAATCATTTCACAAAACATAATATATCAAAGACCTTCTTTTTGTGGATGTTGAAATTGTGCTTCCTGTTCCAAACTACAAATTCTCGACTGAAAAAAAAAACGAAACTCCATATCTGACGCAGATAAATAATATGCTACAGTGACATATGATTCCTCAGGAAACTTATATTTCATTGGCCGGGCTCCGGAGACCTCATATAAAGTTTCCCTAAATGGGGTTTGGCCATTGAAAAAGTGAAAGTTCGCCTAGACACGAAACGAATATCCATATTGAAGCATCTCATGAATAAAATGTCCCGTAATTCTTGTTTTTAATATGTTTTTTTTTCTATATATATGGCAAATATTATAGAACCACGATGCTTCGGTTCCGACGATTCGATTCCCAGTGCTCAGTAATGCGTTCCTGGAGTGACGCAGTAATCCTGGAAAAATGGGAAGAATGGAAATTGGGGTTTATAGTCACCAATACTTACCGAAATACACTAGAATGACATGGGGGATGGGTGTTGGAATAGGCGCGACATAAAAATCTGAGACTGTATCCATGACCATTATCTATGGTATTCATACAAGAAGTTGAAGTCCAATTAATGACCACGTTCTGAAAATGAATGCTAAAACTTGGACAGATAAGTTTCCGCGGTTGTGGACCCAAATCAGAAAGTTATCTTTCTGTAGTAAGCAACCTTCATCTCAGATCACCAACAAGAAAATGATTAATCTCACACTTCCTAGAAAAACGTAATAGAATCAAACTGACAAATTGGGCCTTCAACAACCATTAACATAGAGCCACCACACAATGACTTGAGGGAGGTGTTTGGAGGAAGGAAGGGGGATATGCAGCAGCAACTAGGGATAGTGACCGCCATTTCCCGTACGACTGTTGCGTCAAAGATGATTTGGGCGCAGACATGCGGGGGAAGTCTCAAAGTGCGCCACTATTGTGTTTATCAACAATGCATGAATAGGAGCCAAGACACACGGTTCTATTTTGTGTTTTCTAAAAGCAAATCCATCACTTTTTTTCATCTCATTTAATGATTTAACCAATAATAATGAATAACCCATCTCCCCCCATCGCCACTTCCACCACAACGCAAAGCCACTGTTTTCAAAAACACCCTCTGGGGTTCTGCCTTGCAACAACACTAACCCCTGGGTGGTGGCTGTTTTGAAATTTGGGTTTGCTGTCGCGGGTTAGATAAAGCTACACAATGATAACAACTTTTTAATCACAGTTTCATATCAAACATTGATTCAAGGCCTGTATGATGGTGTATCGTTTTGTTTTGATGGGTGATGGAAGGGTGTATATGATTACGGAATCAAACTGCAAACACGGTGACACCGATACAACAACATCAGGGCCATCTGCCCCTTGAGTTCCGCTCTCCCCATCTCGGGTTCTTATCGCCGTCATTTTCTGCGAAATCCACTCTTGACAATAGACACGATATCTTAACATGATACACAAACTGTACCATGATACAACGTGCAGTTATCAAGAAAACCGGAGGAATACCCCATTGCCTTATTTAGAAGTTATTTAGCAGTCGGTGACGTAGGTGACGTGTGTTGATGTTAAGTTGTAACGTGACCTGGAGACAATGCTTATCTTTCATTTAGTTGCACCCGTGTCAAATACTACACATAAGAAGTAGGCCTACCCTTGAAATTTCGGAACCAGTTTGCGTGATACGTTTTGACACCCTTCGTGCTTAAATTTCTCAAACATTACCACCCGGGAGATGCCGTTTCAGGTTTAACCAACACGAAATCACCATGACTGCTACCGGTAAGTTGTTCCGGTGAGCACTTTAAGGTCGACGTTGAAACCTTAGCGATAATGCAGACACAACCGTCGGTAGACAGATTATAGAAGGGCGTTGCAACCGGTCCACTTCTGTCTCCCTTACCGGGTGAACCGGATAAACGTCATAGGTTTCCTAAAACTGAGGAACAATGAAAGGGTCAATACCTGAATGGGTCAACGCAAAAGTGCATTTGAATGCAAGAAGATGCACGTAAACATAGTGGCACATCCATCCAGCTCATGAAAATAAAGTTAACACTTTTATGCACTTAACATTTACATGTACACAGATGAAGCCTCACTCTAATAAACCTTATCCATTTTCTTAATTCGCAAAATAAATCAATTAAATCCTCGGAATTCTAAAAGCTGAGTTTATAAAAAAATCAATTCATTACAAAGATTTAATTGCACCAAAGCTGTATCATGTTTCCTTTGATGACAAAATGGATTAATACAGTCAATGGATAATTTTAATAAAGTTAGACTGCCTTAAAATGTCAAATGCATGAAAACAGAGAGATGAAAAGCATTTTACAATACCAAATGTCAAAATTATGTTTTCTGCACTTAAACATGAAAAAAACAGGCATTTTTTTTCAGTTTTATTATTAATTGAAAAAAAAAAAAAAAACTCAAGATTAATTGATAGACTTCTATTGTGGTTTACAGTAAAATAAACAATATGAGCACGGATCGAAGGATATTTGATGGGTTATCATTTATACTTCCGCTGATATGGTCTTAAGAAAGGAATCTTTTCAAAATAGTCTCCTAAATAATAAAATATAAAGACTTCCGTGTGCATTTTAAGTTTTTCCAACATCGTTGATGCGATCCGTGATTTCGAACCTTGTACTTCCGGAGAAATGGAAACCCATCCCCCGACCGCCCATCCCATCCTCCCCGATTTGTTTCTCTCACTCGCATCAGGATCCGCATTCCAGACGCGAAAGGCGAGCAGCCGAGTTGCTCTCTCAAGCCTCGTCGTGTGACATCTCCTCCTTACCCTAGAATCGGTATAGGGGTAGACTTGTTATGTAGTTTAAAATAAAAATTGTCTGAACGTCATATTTTTTGAAGACATAATATTTTATCGACGTTGTTAACATTTCACGTCAATCATGTGAGACACGTGAAGACGTTTCTTCGACGCCAAAAAAAATATTCGACGTACACACATTCTTCGCATCATGACCAAATGACAACGTGATCGCGACGACGTGCCTTTTTATGACGTCGAGATAGCGTACGATGCCGAATGGGCTTGGGTTGGCTTGGGTCTCATGAATATTGAGTTGCTGCCATCGGAGCAAAGGCGTTCGGTTCACTCTCGCTTGTGGTGAGAAGTCTCGATTTCATATGTAGATGAACAGGGATGTTGGCAGAAACGGATAAAGTGAAACCTGGATTTGCAGTTATGACCAAAACTAGTTACTGACATGATCTAACATTACTAGCTGTGGATCTTAGTGTCGGGAAGGAAATGACATCCATTTAATAGAAATCTATTATCATTTATAAGCCTATGACAGGGGTTTAAGTTATAACTGAGACAAAAGAAGATGATAAGAAATTATCAAAAGCTGTTATGTAGACCCTCTTGTACCGATTCCCTTCCGTTGTGGTTTTGAAAACCAGCAAGACTGACGCCAATATTCAGTGATTTTTTTTTCAAAACAAACTTTTTTTCTCATCATACATCGCGCACTGTTTTCCTTTGGAACGACACGATTGTGTGTATTCATGGATGAAATATTTTAAGCCAAAAAAGGGTGGATGATCGAGCAATGAAATTGCTTATTTGCATACATGAATCATGTTTATTAGTAAGAACAACCTTAATTTTAAAAAATGTACTTTCAGTTCAATGTTTTTGGCAAAAAAATATTTACTAGTTACTATTTCAATTTTCTATTTATTCCATATTAATTCTGTTTTTTTTTTTACATACCATTTTTTTAGCCCTTAAAGTCCCTTTAAATTTGCTAAAAAGATATAAGAGAGACATCTATGCTCACAATATAATAAAGATTTGTCTTTTAACTAGACCTCCATTCATCATATAAAACACGCAAATTCCTCGCTATTTCAAGTTAACTATCATGTTTCTAACAAATTAAAGCATATAATAGTCAAACTATATATTTTTCCTTGGCTTTTTGTTGTCTGCAAGACGCATCATTCCATTGAAAGGCTGCTGCGATACCGAAAATAAATAACTTGACAATCTCTTGCACATACAATCAAAAACCCGCATTATCTTTACCCCAATCTCACGACGGTTCATAAGTTTCATAGACTCGCTAATCATACGTTGGGAGCGAACTGGGTTCCGATCTGTCAAAATTATAAGAAGCATTTTTAAAGCAAGCAAGCAACCTTTAAGTTCAGATCATGAACTTCGGTGGCATGATACGACGTGTTGGGTGTTTTTATGATGAAGGAATTTTTCGTCAAGCTATAAAAGATGACATTGGATTCCAATTTGTTACGAAACGGCGATGAATGAAGGTTTTTTTCCTAAAGGATGATTTATAGAAATTTAAAGGTCCAAAAATGATTGATAAATATGTCATAACACAATAACGTAGAGTAACGGCAACGGTTTTAGAAATCATTGATAAAATAGTCATTGTCATAGTTAAATATATTTGAGACGACGTGTATGAAGCAATCTAGATGGTTATTACACGATCTAGATGCTGGACAAACTGCATATATACCTCATCCCAACCAAACCCCTTCACCCCCAGACCTCCCCTCCACCCCTATCGTGTCCATGGGTTCTCGATTCTGGACAGGTTCAAACGCGTCCAGACCGAGGCCGTTATATAATCTGGACAATGTGCTTGTCGACAAGGTGAGAGCGACCCATATCATCTAAAAAACATTAACGGAAATGCCCCGTGGGGAGGCCCACGGTTGTAAAATGCAAATATTCAAACGGCGGCGATGCACCGAGAACAAACCCGCCTTTTAATCACCAGGCAGCCCCAGTCGAGATTATCATGGGGGAACAACAAGAGGGGAAATGTTTATGACCTAAAAAAATCAAAATCAGCAAAGAAAATGTTAATGACCAGTGAAATGCGTTCCAGGTCTTTGATATAAATCACAGGTAAGAAAGTGAAGATATATTCATGAAGCACTGTTATTTTTTTCTTTAATCTATCAAAGTCACACCGATGAGATTTCCATTATTTCTCCCCGAATCTCTGAGATAAGATCAGTATGGACAACGGGTTTCGTGTTTTAAATCACAGTTAGGAAAAAGTTTTTTTTTCTCCTGCCAAAAATACAAGACATGAAATTTACATTTCTTTTTCCTTGACCTAAAGATAAGATCACCCCTAAAACCAGATGCAATATTTATCTCTGTCAACATTCCACTAAATGCACCCTTTAAAATATATTTACACCTAAAAAGGCCATCCTCCTGATATATACCGAAAAATGGGGAGAGCTTAAAAGTCAAGGAGGGGACAGCATCAATGTGAATGATGCAGCGGATTTCTTAAAATAAGGCGACAAAAGACGACAACATTGTCCGAATGCACTACAAGCCTGAAAACCCATCATAAGACCCCTCTCTTTTATCCTGAAGCCCATCTCATATTTGAGTGATGTTGCCTAGTTTAGGGTCAAGGGAACCGCCTTCACGCAAAAGACGGGTCTACGACCTTGAGGGCAAACGAGCTTGGGCCGTCTCTTCTCTATATAACAGTGATACCGCTATAATGACATCCTTGCTTGCTCGCTGATGAGTGTCCGCAAATGTCGAAATCATGTCTTTAGATGTGCGAATCAAACGTCCACCATTATATTTTAGACCCATGATAAAATAACATAGAAGATAACGATGAGTTAGGTAGACTACGCCCAACCTATCTCATGATAGTATATGTATATGCATTGCGTATAGATAGATCACTTGAATGAGTGCGATCAATGATGTTGTCATCTCATGGGCTGTTGGAAAAGGACCAAGAAAACATTCGGACTGCAATATAGTGAAACAACCTGAAACAAAAACCATCACCCTAAATGACGATACAATACCCCTGTTATAGTTTATGTTGCGTAGAATCACTATATCTGTGTGTTGACATGCGTGCGTAGAATCTACGTCGACTAGGAGAAGAGACCCTAAAAGAAAACCCGAAGAGAGAGAAAAAGTAGTCCCGTCAAAATGGCACACACCACCGTGTCTCGAATGGCGGCAAACTGCGATTTCCTAGTGACGACAATGCAATCGAGACGAAGCCACGCCCCCTTCTTCCTCCTCCCGTGTGTATTCTGCCTCACAACTACGTAAGCTCTGTGTTATGCAAAGGGGCCTAAGTGCAAAAGTAGGCATCATTCAGTTTTGATTTTTGGTAAATATGATCGAAAGCATTAACAATTAAATACAAAAAAATGAAATAATCATCAATAAAGTATAAGCATAATTTTTGCGCATTCTAATGGATAACCGTGGTAAAACACATTCACATTTCAGACGCAATACATATCGCTTTACACTATATTGCACCCATGCCTCGGCGCTCTATGTGTGTGTGCGAAGGAGGCATTGACCCAGTGACACAGTGAGTGCGCGGCCCGCTTGCCTTTGCTTTGCTTGCCACCTTGGCTGGTGTAGCAGCATAGGTTGAGGCCCAGTGATTGCAGTGAACAACGTTTGGCCTTCAGTGCGAAAAGGTTTTTTTTTCTCTTGCTTTTCTCTGCTGTTTTCTCTGTTGCTTTTCATCATGTGTGATGCTGTTGGGTGCAAACTTGCAAAGAAAACTTTCACATGTTGGATGGTTGTAAGATCCGTAGCAATGATGGGTGTATTTTTGAGAACGAAAACGAGATAGATGGAAAGAGAGAGAGAGAGAGAGAGAGATAGAGAGACAGACACAGCCATGAATATTGAGTGAGCTGAGCGACGAGAAATAATTACAAAACCATAAACAATAAAAAATATAGGTTTTGAGAACAGCTGTTACGTGAAGGCAAAAATCGAAGTAGAACACTTGACATGGAGTCACGTGGATCGCCTTGCTTCGACCCAGTTACCTCGTTTTTGACTGTTGAGTATTATTTTTTAATGGAGAGAGTCCAATGTTTTACTCTTGATTTGACAAAAATATTCATTGACCTACTATGTTGTTATTTTCGACAATATTTTGCTTTATTTATATGGCGTGATTAAGATATAAGAGATATGCAAGAGTGTGATTAAAACACAGTGAATCTATATCTCCAGAAATACATTTTTCTCTTCCAATGCTGGATGCTGCTATACTATACAGAATATTCTTCTGATTCCACAGAAACAGATTGTGTCATAGATTTGTCGTACACGATAGGTTAAAACCTACGAGACAAACTGTTTTCTTAATTAAAGACATACATTCATGATCATACGATATTGGGCTTTTATATCTGTAAATGTGCCGCGTCATAACGTTGGATCATGCTTTATATGTTATGCTATATTTCAGCATTTTCTCATGATTTAGCTCTGGGGAGGTCTATGAGACGCGCATTCCTAAGGATTCCATAGTCTATTACGTAACTATATACGAGAAAGTTACCGATACGTTGTGCAAACGTTTAGTGGGGAGCAGAAATCGGAACATTGGTCTACAGACAATTATTGGCCATTTGCAAATAACCATGTTGTTCTGGACCAATCAGTTAGAGACCATTACTCAAACAAAATACAAATCCAGATTTCTCAAAATATCGGTATCGTCCTTGTCACTCAAAGAAGTCAATTGAGCGACCACCTGATCCAGATCTTTATTGTTCCATATTTCTGTGCTCACCTTATTTGCGGACGACCCAAATATGCACTAGTTTCAACCCGCCCTGCTTTGAGCATACACTGATATCTCATATTTCATGTGTACACAATCCATTGTATAGAATCAATGGCGTCACTTTCTCACGTACAATATACAGGCGAAAAATCAAGGCCGCTCAAATAACACGCTGAAAAAAAGAAATAATTCATGTACAGTCGGCCAAATCAGCTGATCGTGTGAAAGAAAGCGTCAAAAAATCCCAGTGACATGAAGGAGATTCGTGCACAAAAAGTTGTGGATTCCATAGAAAGGGAATATATGGGAAGCAATCACTTAAACTACGTTCGCCCGGGCAAAAACGGATAAATCACACAAAAAGCGTTTTAAAGCAAGTTTTGATATAACTAAGTGTATTATTGCATAGAGTCCGTATTTTGCAATGTTATCAACCTACAATCACCATCGCTTCTTGGCGATTTCGGGTCAAAATCCGAACTCGCGCGCGAACTTTGGTTGTTTTGGCTGTTTGGACGTGCAAAATGGCATGCATAAAAAAAGTGCTGCATTTCGGCCATCTATGTCTGTACGTTCGGGCTAAGTCCGAGTATAAAGTCAGCATCCAGACGTTGAGAGTAAAAGTATGGGAGAATTCTCAGTATGAAGAAAGATGAAAACATCATACGCAGCTGTCCATTATAGCTGACGAGAAAAATGCAATGGTGCGCCTCTTTTTCATAAGCATTCACCAATATTGAGTATAAAAGGGATGGTTTCGTTTGATACTAGAGGTGATAGAGATGTAGAGAATAATATAGAAAACATAGGGAAAACGAGCAAAATAGAGACCTGAATGGCAATTGATACGAAAATATTCCTCTTAAAGAACGTCAATAGGCCGACTTGCATTTGCATTACATTGCTACACACTTCTTTGTATTATGCTAAAACGGCTTTTCCAAGAGTGAAAAGATCATAGTTTTTGACCTCTGGCTACATTAAGCTGATACAATGTACATAAAACAACAGAATGCATGCTGCTGGTCCATTGTTTATTTCAAAAATAATACAACTGGTCAAAACAGGCGTCTCAAAATCAAGGTTGCGATGTCTAGACAGCGTAATGAAACATACATATTTGAAAAAAAAAAAAAAGATAAAATATAACATGCATGCTAAAGCCTAATCGCTTTCAGATAACTGACATTCTGGATGAAAATCTTGAAAAACAATCCGTTTCTGGGAGGCCAAATTCAAACGCCAGAAAAAAATGTACATAAAACACAGTTGGGTGAAATATATAGACTGCTGATATCCAGACAGAGGCCACAGCCTCGTTTTCAGATTCAAACCTAGAAATGAACAAAAACATACACGTCCTCAGGAAGAAGAGGTCATCACGGCACCTCTTATTTCTTTCTTCAGTAATAGCACCGCCTTCCCCTCAAATCACGGACAACCTACACCCTTAATCCACCAAACCACCATCCGACCCAACCCTATAAGCAAATACACAAAAGACGTAGTTATTTTAAAGACAATCACCAGTGTCCATCTATTGGAAATATGGGTGCTTTCACAAAAAAAAGTGGACATGACCAATTATCCTTTTAAAAGCTAAAGTAACAAAAACAGAAGCAATTTCGAAAAACCTTAAGCCTCTGCTACCCCCGGATCGGTTTTCATGTAATTACGGTATTTAAAGCCTATTTCTATGGTTTTTAAATAATCATCTAGACAAACATTCATAAATAGGCAAGTCACGGCTTGGGTTACAAGCTAACCTTGTCTCGGGACAGGGGTTGTATGGTCGTTGAATTATCCTTTTCCATTGGGGGTCAATGTAGGTTGATGTTGAGCTAAGAGTTTCAATATATGTTTCACCCGCCCAGAACAGGGTACGTTTAAAACTACTAAGGGTACTCAAGGGAGGGCTGCGAACAAAAATCGAAGCATAGACCTTACATTTTTTAATTTAAATTTGGTAAAATATCCTTTATAACACAGATGATTGCATACTCATGGTAAACTGCTAGGATTCATTATCACACACCATGCGACCAAGTTAGTTTTTGCGGAAAATTCTTAAATGTTGTATTTAGGGACACTGTTGTCTTTAGCCCGCGTCCCACCCCCACCCTCATCCCGTGTCAGCCCCAGACATAACAAGACATTTTACGAGTAATATGCAACATTAACTTTTCGTTTAGCAAGGGCAAGCTCGCATACGGGGTCGGTCGCCGTCTCATAAACGCAACTAATAAACATCCGTCAAACGTCGCATTGTACGCAAGCAGTCGGCCCGAAATAAAACGGCAATTTCGGTTATTGCCTTTGACTACGGGTCCATGGTCTAGGATAGCTATGATGGTTATTCAAGGTAAAGGGGGTGGTCTAGGGAAAATAAAGAAATTTAATTACATTGCAATGCCTAATGAATGTCAATAGCCTTTATATATTAGTGGCGAGTTTCGTTTTTGTCTCATCCATTTTCGACAAGGGTTAAAGGGATTTCAACCATGCTTCTCTTGTGATTTGTTAATGTTCTGTGTAACTCTCAATCACTCTATCACTCGCTCGTTTTCTTCTATTTCATATTTCAAGCAATTTTTTGTTGCAGTTAAACCCCCCAATATATTTTTTATCGACACAAAGTAATAAAAGCAGAACCAAGAGAAAGGCTTTGCCATTGCAACCCCATCCCCTCCCCTTCATTACTTTTTTTAGTGCCCCAACAACTATAGCTGACTTACTAGCAACAAGTGCAAAGATAAACACAGGGCTGTCATAAAGAATCACATTAAAAGCCTTTCACTTTTCCCTATGTGTCAGCGATGGCTGTAAACGAGGGCTAAGCGTCTACTTCGTCTTTTACGGCGTCGGAGCCCCGAACCCCACAACCATGGCTATCAGGGTTGCGCTACACACAAGAAATATTTTACGGATAATGGTAGGCCTATAGGAAGCTATACAGAGTCATATGAATGTTTAGCAATATGAGTCGGCAATCGTAATAATAAAATCATGAACTCCTGAAATATTCAAATTTGTGAAAGTCTGTTCTCCATTTTGGATGGTTTAAAAATAAATATAATCACTTAACATTTCTGAGAGATCTATACGCAAGCGTAACCACTGGTCTTAACCATACATATGTGACAAGGGTAAAGCAAATTGAGTGAAACATGGCATCCAGTGCAAAGTGTAACCTCCAGACAAATTTGATTTTTTTCAACTCGTCTTCTCCTTGTTCAACCAGACACCCACTTGGGGGCTGGATGGGTAAGAGGAGGGGGGGATGGAGGTTTGGAGGGGATGGGACCAGCACCAATCGAACAATGCAACTGTGAGCCACCGCCATCCTACTACTGCGCAGCCAAAAATACAAACATTCCATTCCAAATAGTGTGCAATCAAGCTGAATAAACCCGCCCTCGCTTCACCCCTATTCGGATGGGATATATGTGATTTCCAATAGCGAAAATAATGTGAAATTAAGGAGGGTTCAAGAAAAAATATATCAAGGGTTCTACAACCCTGGTTGGTTTCCTACTAGACAGAAACGCTGAAAAAATAATAATTCCAAATTAAGTGCTCGGATACGGCCTGAAGACAGCAGTGGGGTGAGGGGTGTGCCACTCTTCTCTTTTAAAAATAAATCTGCATTTACTTATTTTTATCCATTTTTCTCCTTCAAACATCGTCCAAAAGCTAGGCCTTTCTCTGTTTATTGATAATTACTTGATTTATTAGCCAAATGAGATGCGAGTTGATAAAAGAACGATTAATCCAAATCTTACAGCCAGTCATAGAAATGTTTCTTTTGACAATAAAATATTATTTCAAACTCAGACTCTTTGTTAGAAGTCAGAAGCCAGCAGTCTCCTTACATCATAATAGCACCACAATTAGCGAGACCGCCATCAATTACAGCGGAACACCCCGAAAATATTGGCGATGATTTATACTCGGGGGCATAATTTCATAACAAATCGTCGCAATCATATATAACATCTGTTTTAAATGAAAAAGAGGCGAAATATGATGACAAAAATACATTGAAACAAAAGGCATCTTTATTAAACTCATAATGTTCCTCTTGGGGCAGTAAAATTATAAGTTATAATTATTTAAAAGACAGGAAACAAGAGCGAACCCCCTCCCTATGTTCTACTATTTGTAAGTCGTAAAATTAATGAAAGACTTCCATGCAAAAAGTTGTACTTATTACATAATTCAATTTGATTTACGGAATATTGATAAGCGGCTATGTCCCCGAAATATGTCTTTGCATTTCGTGGCAATCGCTTTGGCCAGTGAGCCGCCCATGTTCCATTAGTTATGGCTACAACCGAAAGCTTCAAATGGATCATATCACAAATTGAACTCAAGAAAATGTTAAGGCAAACGCTTCGATATTGTATCTTTCGAACCCCAGTTTGCATTTTTCCCAAAACACATTATCGGGAAGAAAAAAGCAACACATTTTTGAAGATCACCCCTAATTTGTAAAGAGTTTTTAAAGGCTAATTATGGCGCGTGAGGTTATGATTACATATGAGCCGAGTGACAGATGACACAAAGGGAGGTTATTGGGCCGATAATTGACTTCCGCTGTCTTTTAATGCGGTTCGGGCGGCGATTTATGGGCGATATATGAAGAAAACAACAAATCATTTTGAGCATGGCCAAGGACACAGGCCCAGCGTCATGTGACATGTTGTTTATTGTTTTTATATCAGGTGCTTCCTTTTAACATCAATATTGAAACTGCATAGTTTGGGAGATATATCTTAATAAACGCGTATGTAGATAAACCAAATAGATAATGTCCTAGGACAGTGTGCCGCAACTGTTGGACAATTTTAAAACTCATACTTTACTGAACGGTTAAGGGGGTTGAAAACACAATATCTCCAAGTTGGGTCATTATTAATCACCTGATATTTGTAGGTAAGCAGAAGTAAAGATTCTTTATGTAATATTTTATGTAGTCGATATCTAAAAATAGCAATTATGTGATACCCTGCCTATATCTTTTATAATCATTCACATCTGTTTTACTGTTGACAACGAGAAATCTATCCCAGAAGCAGACCTTTTATCAACATATAAATCAGCAACTCAATTTGTCATATTTTGAAACGATGTACAGTGAAGACAAAGGGGGCTTGACTGGGCAGGGTTTCGATTTTCATGATCTTGTAATAATCCCCTTCTCGTGCCACCGAGAGATTTTAAAGTATATCGGTATTGTATCAGATTTTGTTCGATAAAGAAATATCCCTTCCCTCCTGCTGATGTGATACGTGGCGTCTCAATAGATGTTCTATACCTGTAAAAAATGTTCTTTTCCAAAACGACTTAAGAATTTCAGGAAAAGTTAGTCTAATCACACGAATGAGTTTAATACAATTTTATTATAAATGTCAAGTATCGAAAACCGAATGCGAAGTTGTGGGGAAATGGGAGTGGCCAGGATGAGCGGAAAATGTTTTCCTTTTTTTTTGCGATGAAAAAAGTCGCAACAAGCTTACCTATACACTTGCGCTCCAACGGGGGTAGAACGAAGATGGGTGGGTGAAGGGTGGGAACTGCTTAGTGAGCCATAAAACTCTCAATGTTGATGGTGGGTCATTGTGATTGACAACTGACTGGGGGTTGGTATATTAAACCAGGACTGAATAATCAGAATGGGGCTGCGAACCGCATGGGTCAGGGTTAGGGTGGACACACTTAAATCCGATAAAGACTATCCTTGGCTAAGGAGATTTCCAACCGAGATGACCAATATAAGCCAAAGATTGCTCTCACTGTGATCACTATTGGACATCCACAGCTATCTATATTCATTATTTCGGCAATGGGACAATGAAACATAAACTGAAAATACTTCGTTTTATTGTTCAAGATATATATATATATAAACAATCATGAACAAAATTATTATCGAGCAGGGTTTTGATGTTTAGCAACATCTAAAAGGACAGCAGCAAGGTGTGAGGAAAAGAGCGAGGAAGGGGAAGAAAAACCAAGCTATCATTTTCACCATCTTCCACTTTATACTTATCTCTTCTAAGATGTGTCTCATGCCGCTCGAATGCTCTCAAACTGAGGGCTTGACTTGTGTCGGTGTGAACATCGGTTAAGTCTCATTAAGCGATTTGTCTATCATGACCATGGTCATTTCGAAAAGGAAGGGCGCCTGGCAGGGGAGCAAGGGGGAGGGAGGGGCAGAGCGGAATACCACTGACCACATAATCGTGTAGGGTGAGACAGCGCATTAACAACAAAAAAAGCATCGTTTGACCTCCTGACCTTGCCGTCATAACAAAGCTGGTTAAATAGCACAATCCCCTTGCGTCTTGGGGCAACCCTTCCTATTCATTCACACGTCTTTATAAAAAAAAAAGCGACGCGTCCAGGGAGGGAGGGCTTGATAGGGGACATTAGTCATAAATTTAATACTTATGTAACTGACACTTGGTCTATACCAACATAGGGACATGTCCTAAATTTGTAGGCAATTTAAAGCTATCAAAGCATATTTGTGGTGGTGTTGGGAGAAAAGAAAAGACCCAAGGTTCATACATGTAGTATTTAAATGCCCACAGACGCTTGTGTTGCATTGACCATCACAAGACATGGTGCGCGCCAATCCCTTAAAAATGTTAAAAAGGTGTGGTCAGGTGTTTGATTTATTCCTTTACACTCAGCGGCATTTTATCATTTTCCTCATGCATGTTATCTTCTGAAGCTGTGTTTAAAATGCAATCAACTCACGTTTGCATCCTTAATGCTTGACAATTTCAAATCCAATACTTCAGATCACAGTATCGACGAAACAATATGGTTACATAAAATAATTTCTCTTTTATCGATTTCGGACAAAATCGTGCTTGGCAAGCTGTTCAGGCGGAACAGGTGGGAAGACATCTCGTTAAAATCTGTTCCGACAAACATTTGATTATCGATTTGGGAAAAACTGCTGCTAACACGCATTCACAACTCAAGACAGACACATCGACATTTATTTCAAGGATTCTATGCACAAAAATGAAACTCTTGTCTGTATGTGCGGGAGTGAGCGTAACTAAAACAAAATCTTCGGCGAGACGTCGAGTAACGTCATGAAGATGTTGTTATATGACTGCATCTTAAAGTTGGCTGGGCAGTGAACCAACACACAAGGAAAAATGTATAACATAGAGCTTTTAACAGGTAGACGATTCAAACTTAAAACAACGTTACTGTTTCACGTTGTTGTGACGCCACCAACATAGCTTGTTGAGCGGGAATGAGCATTATTGATGAATAGAGCAGACGTTGCAAAAAATGAAATAAATTTACGGTTTTGTTTTTCGTATTTCTTTAAATGCCAATGAACTGCACATATGTTATGCATGCTCAATTACTTTCCTTAAAAGGAATCATCTTATAAATGACGGCAACATATATATCTCAAATCCTTTGTTTCATTGGAGCTCATTGGAAACATACGAATAATTACTAAACCGTAACAAGCCATATTGACGTCACTCCTATACGACGTCGCATGATGTCTCAACATTTTATTGGTTGTCGAAATCTCTATCTTTTCATCAATCCACCTCCAATTTCTCACTCATCCCTCAAGAGGGCAACGACATGAAAGATATGATGAGGTTCGATAACCGTTCATGTAGAATCCCTCTTCTCCGCTTACCTAGGGTATCTGCCCCTCCCTCGGGTTATAGCACCGAAAGGAGCACACGGCGAACAGCTTCTGCCATCAGCATGCTTGTCCATTCTCATCACTCAATCATTGGGGTCCTGTAAGCAAAAGAAATTCAGCAATAAAGTTCGATTGTCTTTTTAAAATTATTTGAAGCGATGCCATGTGAGCCAATTTTCAAGATTAAGTGAAGAATACTCTAAATGAATATTACGTTTTACTCTTAACTTGAAACATGGGGTGCACTTCATCCAACGTAGATGCGAGATTAGCTCCACACCCCAAGAGGGGTTTCGTGTTCGCAACCAAGAGAATCTTCGATAAATATTGTGCTTGCAAGAAAAGCCTGATTAAACACCGTTCATGAGGCTTTTCTTCTTCGCACCTTGCTCTGATGAGGGCATCCGCTTTGGGAGGGTCAAGGTCATGACCTCAGCCATCGTGCCATGCCACACGCGTTCCTGTGACGTAAGCACAGGTAATTATGACGTATGCGTAAACGGTTATGTTTAGTGGTATTTGTCATGCGCATGAGCTATGCAGAGTACAGTTTCAAATCACGTAATGTCTATTAATAATGTTTCACGTAAATGTTTTTTTTCGTCTCGTCGTTTTGCGACAATGTCATTTTGCGACAAAGCAATGACGTATCTTGCCGAGAGAAACTTGCATCCTCGCAAGGCATCAACAACTGTGACTAAATGCTCTATTACTCATGATGTTTTAATTCTACAAGGGGTTTCTTGATTGTGCTCTCGAGACTTATTAATAATACAATAAAAATATGATGGAGAATAGCTTCAGGTCACACAATCTCTTTATAATCCTTAATCTGGCCATGACCCAGGCTAGAGTACGCTACAAGATATCGTCATGACGTAAGTAAATTTAATTAAACTAGAGTAAAATTTTACTTTCCAAGAATCCCTCTCTCCCTTGGGGCGTCCCCTCCCCGTCAGAGATCCCAGGGCGGGATCGCAACTAAAATTCTCCTCACTGCCACTCATTCGCTCCACGAACAAGACACAGAAATAATGACATCACATTATTCCCCGGTTCTTTAGAAATCTTAGGGTCAATAAATAAATAACTAACTTGCTTAGAAGCGGACCGTCCTGACTAGGAAAAGCATATTAATGATTACTCCTGTACCAATCTTGACACCAATGGATTAATTTGTTAAAGAGATTATGATTTGCTTATTTTTCAAGTAGAAATGAATTCCTAATCAAATAAGTCAATTACATGTGACATGATTAAATAAAAGTTCATTAGAGGGCCCTTCAATTTCTAAAGAAACCTGGAAATAAGCCGGTTATTCGTTTTAACTCGGGCTATCTTCGAATTACAC
>LQRL01087371.1:2034-17245 GCA_001703475.1 Hydroides elegans
TCAAAATAAAAATTGAGAGACGTATAATCAAATGAATATATAAATATATACAACATAAAAAGAGAAATAAATAAAAATAAAACCAAATGCAGGATATGTCAGCCACAATGTCAAATTCAACATATTCGCCAATGTTGTCTCGAGTCCATTCGGAGACTTCGTTCGGAAATCTGTTGCCTGTTCTAAATCGCTACAATCGGGATCATCACGAGACGCGACGCATATCACAAGAGGGTCTTATCTGTTACGGTAAGATAAAAATGCGTTATTTTTTTCTCTGGCTATTGCGTGGATTTTTTCCCAAATTTTCAATAGTAAATAGTATATATATTTTTAATGCTTGTTCCCCGCTCCACAGAATGTGGACGATAATACATGCTTACTATGGATTCAGTATTATGACATAAGCTTTTAAATAAGCAATAATTACATAGTTTATATAGATGAGTATGACACAACAATGTTAAATTATCAAATTGATAACTACATTGAATACGCTCAATTTAGACAAAAAGCTCCAAGAATAGAACGAATAATAGGTAGCTGACCAACGAGTAAGCACGTAGGCATTATACATAATCATCCAATTATTTGAATCGCCACTTATTTTTGATCATGATAAACGTCATGATCATAACGTAAATAGAAAACATATTGAAAGTAAATTTAGAAAATACTTCACGATTCTCCCTACCATTTACTGTCACGACAACAAATCTGAAGCAGTATAAATTAAACCCCAGTAAAAGCAAGGGTATAATGACAAAATAGCTACATGTATTGAGTAAAAGTTGTGCATTTTATTATAGCTGTGTAACATTAAGTCACGCACGCAAAAAAAGATAGAAAAACCGATATCAAAATATGTTTAGAAAAACTAAAGTAAAGATTAATCGTGCGTGTTCTATATCAGATTCAAAGAGTGTTCCTGTATCTCCAAATACGTCACAAGGCAGAAGGGATTTCAAGTTTTGTCGATCAGCAAACGCTTCCCCGATCGGATCAAACTCGAATATCGCCATGGTACACAAACACGGTAAGTTTGAATCATTTACAGATAGTATCTTTATGTATTCTTAAAACACCTTTGCATGTAAGGCATCGCATTTAACATAGCACATTTTGTAGACTAAAAGAATCAATAACTATTATATATATTTTTTTATAATGCGACCGTAAGGATAGTTTGTAGCTGTTACGGGAAGGGTCACTTTCAGAGAAGGAAACAGCATATCGTTACTGCAAATTAATTATGTATCATAAACGCTAAAGAATAGTATATGTATTATTTATAAAACTATTACTGTTTATATTATAATTGGGTTTGCATATACAGGCAGTACGAATAGAAGTCGGGGTTCATCGATTTTTGAATTCTCGACACTTGATGACGTTGTTTTCTTCAGTTCACCCTCACTCTCTCCGAAATCCCCATATTGCTCTGATCCAAAAGAGAAAAATACATCATCAGGTAATATTATATAAAGATGCTTCTATAAGAGCCAAACCGTTTCATGAAGTAAATTATTACGAAGTTTTACTTTTAAACAAAATTTAACAGAAAATATGACCATCTTATAATCATGCATTGATACATTGGTCCTTATAACTACCCCTTCTTATTATAATTTATTTGAAAGAATATGTATCGCGAATGATCAATCTTATGAATTCTAGAAATGTAAATTACATATCTATGTTTTTTTCATCTATCAACCATTTTGTAAATTAGACCTGCATTGTTATTCCATTCATTAATAATTTATAAATTTGATAATAACCGTTGATAATCGGTCAGGTAACATGAAACAACAAAAAAGGGAAAAAATACTCAACTATAAATGTAGTATTTAAACCTCTGTTTATCAACACCTCATATGTGCCGTTTTACATAATATACTTTAACATTAAATTTATAGCAGACGATCAAAACAGGAAGTCAGAGACAGCTGCTGTCTCACCAACTTCCGGTGGCGGGAAAAATAAGAAAAATCAAAATGGCGAATCCACCGCTACCAGGATGCAGCCCGCATTAGAGGTCAATCCTCCTGCTTTTCAGCCAATGAATAGATATGGCAATTCAACGACAGCATACGGCGAAAGAAGTCGACTAGACAAAACTGCAAAAGGTGAGCAAAACAAACAAATATCGCGTTACAACTGCTAAAAACTTCTTCCAAATGACAACATCTTTTAATTCATTATTTCATATGTGAAACAGTTAACAATTCTGCTAATTGCTTCTTGCGTCATAAGAACGAAGCGCTTACTGCAAACAAACACACATGCAAATTGCCTTTTCTTTCGTCTTTGTAAAACATTAATATATGGTTGTTTTTACCCACCAGTTACAAGGGAAGAAACACGTTTCCCAGATGTAAAACTAACTTCGGCACCGGCTTCTTTAAATGTCTCCCCAACATCTTCGGGAAGAGCCTCACCTAATCCAGTTTTTCTAGGTAGTATTTTTCAATTATTAGATTGATTATTAATTAATAGCATTAATGAATTTCAATTATAATTCCATATCTGTGCTGCAAGGCTAGTACGGTACCACTTATTTGTGTGTCTTTCTATTACGTTATTATCTTTGTTATCATTCGAAATTAGATTTTTTATTCAAAAATGCTTGTTTTATTCGATGTTATTATTATCGCAATGAATCCGGGGACACAAAACAATCAACATCTATTTTACTTGGAATCTTTTGCGATTTTAGAATCAACCCACGAAGAAACGAGATTTCTCGAGACTAATGATTGCTTAACATCACCTGCAATTTCTATACCTCTCTCTTCACGCTGTACGTCATACAACCATGATCTTAGTTTAGGTATACTCTACATATTATTTTGTTTTCTTTGTCTGACATTTTATTATCGAGGTGGTATCAATAACACAGTGTATTTTGGTAAACAGGAGTATAAATATCGTAAAGTTATTATCGTCTTAATAATTGCATCAAAGTGTAGTGTGATGTCGTTACTATGGTAATTATTGAAACAACAGGAAAAACAACACTTATGTTGAAATTGCATCAATGTGAAGATTATTATCACAATCCTAAGTGACTTTTATAAGAAGACCAATCCCCTTTATTCTCCGGTTTACATATACATTAACTGACGTGTCAACGTATTGATTCAAATGCTTATACTACAATTACAAATCATGTGTTTCATCAAGTTTTCAAACGTGAGTTATACTTTTTTTTCAATTTATTCGGTTACCGAAGTTCACAGAACTTCCAGGTCAACACCCGCAAACTATGTAACAGGCGCACGGACCTTACTCTGTTAAATTCATTCTCTCTCTCTCTCTCTGTCCTTTAACCTCGTTAGTATGTCACCCTTAAATCACGTTTAACCCTCAATCACCGTCGCATCATTTACCTTACAGCCGAGCGCCGAACCTCTATATCACCCACCGTTAACAACACAGAATCCGTGACTACCCCGGCTTCTCTCTGTCCCTCATCTTGTAACCATGTCTATTTTAATTCCAGTTACATCATCTGTTTATCATATTCGCAATCATTTTACAGCCGAGCGCCGATCGTCTCTATCTCCCACCGCCAACAATACGGAATCCTTGACCGCGCCTGCCTCCCTCTGTCCCTCACCCTCCTCCTCCTGTAGCGTGTCACCCAGTCGGTCTCCAAGACCAACCAGGGACCCCATCTACAGTCGCCGAGGGTCCTTTCAATTCGATGCGTTGACGACTGTTGAGACGAGGCATGGAAATCACGGCAACAGAGGTATGTTTGTTTTCTAGATTTTCATGTTTAAGTTGTGTGATTTTGTTAGTGAATTAGATAGTTTCATATAAATTGATGATACTCTTGGAATCATGATAAATACATAAGAGGATAACTTTGACCCTTTTCGATGATAATAACGATTATCATCTATAAGAAAATATCATGTAGGATAAGTAGACATTCGTGTTGGGGGCCTTCGGATATCATATGAAATTTCTTCAAATTTCGCATTGAATATTTTTTTCTATTTCGGAAAATAACATATGTACATATGAAATGTGATGGTTGTGTAAAATATTCACACTTATCAATAATTATGCGAAACCATGAATTCGTATAGGGGGTGTTTGATTATCGCGGAAGAGTCAAAGTAATTATCCGAATAAACTCTTAACAACACATCAAACATATGCTTAACATCTATAACAATAACAAATATCTCATATATAATAGCGAGTCACTGTTTACAATAAAAGGTGCCTCCAATGCACCATAACTGTCAATAAAGAATAAAAAAAATCTCCGAGATATGCATTATACTTATATGAATAATATCATGATATAAAACTACAATACATTGTCATCTATTTTAAAATATCAACTGCGCTTGATCCTGAACGACACTAAACGTCACAAGAGTTTATCGACATAGCAAAGTTATGACAAGCCTATATACAAGTTTTAAGAAAATGCAAATGTAACAATCTGATTTGTGAACGTTTTTGTTCGATGATAAAATAAAGGTACTTCATGCTGCAACTGTGACGGTTTGTTATCTGATTATCCATATTCACAAACAATAATAATCAATGTATTACTTTATAACATTATTTGTTTTCTTTATAGATGTCACCACCAGTCCATCGCCATCCTATCCAAAGGGACCAAACATGGCGTCTCGTCGCAAGCAACTCCTGAAAAGCCGTTCGAGTACAAAACTCATGTCATCATTGCCAACGTCTCCGTCTGGCCTCAAAGGCGGCCACAAACTCATGGGCAGCCTCCTTCAAATGCGCAACGATCTCTCAAATGCCTGCAAGAAACTAGTCGCCATCTCAAACAGCATGGGTGACAGCGTGGAAACCTTACTGCAGCGACAAGGCAGTAAGAGTGCCCTGTTTGACAATGTGGGAGTGTCATCGCCCCCTAAGCGAAGGATTAAGGTGATTCACAGTGATGTGGTGAATTGCAGTATTGAGGATATGTTGAAAGGCAAGCATGGGGAAAATGAGGAGGAAAAAGAGGAGAAGGCTGAAGAACAGACAAGGAATATATCGCCAGGACTGACGATGACGTCGTTGAAGAATAGGCTATTTACTGCACAGGTATGTGTTTTAGCTCATATTTAAAACGGTAGATTTCACATGTTCATGTGTTATTGACTTAAATTAACATGTTATACAGCTATCAAACCATTTATTTTGTAATAGTATAACATGGCATTAGGCATTTAAACCAGATGATAAGGTAGCAGACTTGGATTGATATAAAGTCGTTATCTATCATTTATTGCATTTAACATGAAATACATTTCGAACAAAATATAAAAACGGTGGAAATATACGAAAAAATGCCAAGAACATAGCATATTCTCACTCAGTAACTGTTCTCATACTCCCCGCAATCCTTAAACTTATTTTATCCTTGACCCAATAAGGGAAATGTGTAAGTTTAAGGTTAAGGATAAACCAGAGTTCTTCGAAGTCGTTGGTATAAGAGGACAGATTTTCACAATTATATTGACAATCTCAGTAAATCACACCCGATTATTTGTAAAATTATTTTCTAATTCCTGTTTTTCTCACAGGTATCCTTGACGAAAATCCCAGAGGGTGAAATCACACTTTACGTCAACAACTTCCAAGTGTTAATCATCTCCGGTCGAGTTGTGAGCAATAATGACTACGATTAAAAGAAAGGAGCAATGCCGTTTATATTTGGAAAAATTGACTTGCCTATATATGTCAATAGTAAAAGTGTTCAGTTTAAGTATTGTGAAAATGATATGTTGCTGTATATTGAAGCTGAGATTAAATATTAATAAAAAAGAGATTAAATAAGTAGTAGACTTTATCAATTATCATAGAAGCATAGAGTGATATTTGTATTTAGTGAACGATTTCCAGTAAAAACTGTGTTCTAATATGATTTAATATTAAAAATATATGCTTATTCCTTTTAGTATTGGGCAACATGATAGGTGTGTATGTCCTTCTTAACAACATTGACCGAAATATAAAATAAGTTAAGCGCGATTGTTGATAACGACGTCATTCCTGCCTCATGAGCGCTTTATCGCACTTTTTAATTAGTGAACGACATTGGAACATGTACAATGATTTGCAAAATACGTAACGTTGGTTTACCTAATTCGATATGTTAAAGCAGCATATTGAATACTAGATAAATCTAGTGCATTTTATCCATTCGTTAGAAAGAAACACCTATTTAGACTCTGATAGAAAGACAAGAATTGGACCCTATGGGGAATTTACATACAAAACTCTATTAGATTAAATAACATTGTGATTTTCTTGATTTCTAGAAGGAGAATCGAAACAGGAATAACATGATAGAACTTTGTTTCAATGTGTTTTGCTGTGATTAGAAGATATCTTTAAAATCTATGATATAACGGATATAAATAATACGGTCGAGTTATTCAAATTTATTAAAATGAATGTATCCTTTATAATCTATTTCAGCTCTATTTATATATTGACACAGGTCTTACCTTTTGATCTGCTTTATGATCATCAATCTCAAATTAAAATACGGTAGTAGTTCGCAAATCTTTTATACTTTGCCGTTTAATTATCATATTTCAAAATCGTTCACTAATTAAAAAGTGAGATATTGTGCATATTGGTGAGGAATAGTCGTGATGTCAATATAACCATCTATAAACCTCATTATTTTTACTATTATTGCTAAAGAGGATATATACACCTATCATGTAGCTTAGTTTCAAAAGGAATAAGCTAAAACAATCAATAATAAATCGCAAGTGAACGCCAACAATAGCTGAAAAGCGTTCACTAAATAAAAATATACCTCTATTATTGTTACAAAGTAGACGCTTTGAAAATATATTCATTTATGTTCAAAGCATTAAAATATCAACCTTATATTTCTCTTAACATAAACTCTTATTACCGTTTCTTTATTATTTACTTGTTTGTATTTTATCAAAATGTATCAAAAATAGTTTTTTTTTACTTGTTTCATTTTTTATTAGTTGACAATTAGATTTAAACTCGGTTTAGATTTGCAATTTCGTGCATGCTTAATATTAAAGCTCTTTAATTATCTTGATATTTCTTATATATCATGATCGAATAATTATATTAAAAAATATATTAATTGACTTGTTTGTATTTTGTATATGACCAGGGCATGGAGCCTCCATATATTTTAGTGACGGGTCATTGTCAGGGCACGAGCTAGATATATTTATATAAAAGAAAAATATGTGATAATGATTCCATTTTTTATATATATTTATATACAAAGTAGTGTTGATTAATTTTATTGTCATTCTCGTACGTTGTAGTTCTACATGATTGCTGATACTAATAATTGTGAAATAAAAACAACTTAAAATTGATGTTGTTTATTCATTTATTTATTCATTGCATTGCATAAATCATACACACTATTTAAAGCAAATATATTTCTAAGCATAGATTTTAAGCATAGATTATTCTACGTTTTACATTCAAAATGCATCCAATACATTGAAAATAATATGTCCTCATATGCATTTATCCAAAGAAAACGCATTTATTACATGGTCAGGGTGCATCGCTTAAAGAAATGATAAGGAAAAGCTAGGGTGCAATATTTAACAAGCATTTACATTTTAGATTTGATTGGTAAAAAAAAGAAAGTTATTAAAAAAAACTGATCCATTTATTGATGTAGCTAGATCGCAATTTTCGAAACTGTTTAGCTAGATCAATTTTCAAAAGAACCACCTTTTTCAGGAACATCCCGTGGGGTGCTCTCTTATAAAAGGTATGTGTTTTTTAAATAACAATACACATACTTGTCAAACATTGCAAACAACGACCAAATTTTGTCTCGCACTCGTATTCGTTCTCGTTCTCGTACTCACGATCACTCCAGTAGGAACAAATCCGTTTTGAGCATTATATGTATCCACCATGGATAG
Organism: Hydroides elegans; assembly: GCA_001703475.1. Classification (NCBI taxonomy): domain Eukaryota; kingdom Metazoa; phylum Annelida; class Polychaeta; order Sabellida; family Serpulidae; genus Hydroides; species Hydroides elegans. The sequence continues at coordinate 9,969 of LQRL01087371.1, forward strand.
AACGAGGTCTTGTAAATCGACGTGGTTAGACGCCATTGTTTTATGTGGTGTTATTATTGTTTTAATTTGTTCTTTTATGTTGATTATTTCGAATAGATTCGTATAGCTCTTTATTCGATCAATATGTATACATGATATATTTTCTTATCCTTTCAAAAAATATCTCTTATTTCCAACTTCATATCTTATTTTAATATAAGTTCTTATTGTAATATTTTTGAAGGACTCTTTTTTTATCATTGCTATCTTTGTAATATATATTCCTATTATGATAAATTTTTGAAAACAAAATAATTATCTAGTTGACTGCTCAACTAGTGATGGAGAAGGATATCATTGTCTCCTTTTTTATATCGCCAATACCGGTTATGAATAACCACATTACTTAGCGAAAAAAACGATAATTCAACCAGCACTTACTGTTAAAACAATTCTCATGAAATCAGCAATTTTCCCTTCAAAAAATAAATCACTCTATCAGCAGTTATGCGGGATTGCCTGGTTAAATGTGATATCTAGTATCCTACGGTAAAAAGTCCCATGGAAGCTTTCAAACCACACCGATCATAAGCTCTGCTAAAGACTCTTTTGATCAAATGAACCTTGGTCAAATGTCTGCCTATCAAAAGCCACTTGGTCAAATGCAATACACTACGGTCTTAAGGCGCGCGCCCACTGACACGAGTACGAGTACGAGAACGAGAACGAATACGAGTGCGAGACAAAATTTGGTCGTTGTTTGCAATGTTTGACAAGTATGTGTATTGTTATTTAAAAAACACATACCTTTTATAAGAGAGCACCCCACGGGATGTTCCTGAAAAAGGTGGTTCTTTTGAAAATTGATCTAGCTAAACAGTTTCGAAAATTGCGATCTAGCTACATCAATAAATGGATCAGTTTTTTTTAATAACTTTCTTTTTTTTACCAATCAAATCTAAAATGTTAATTTCTTGTTAATCAAAATAATATAGCTAGGCGTTCTAAATAGAAATGATAGCGAAAATGTGAATTACATAACACAATTTCAACTACTTTTCACAAAAGGTGTTCCTCGCTGCCTAGATGAGCGCAATGAGCCAGCTAGCTACAACAATAGGAACACCTTTTTGGAAAATTGCTCTTCTAGATTTGATTGATTATTGTATATTTCAATATATCAATTGGTTGAATGCTCAAATTAACACTTTCTAAAAAACTAAGTCGTGGGGTGCCCTTCTTTTATACGGCTTTCAACCAATAACTTTAACTAACATACTTGTCAAACATTGCAAACAACGTCCAAATTTTGTCTCGCACTCGTATTCGTTCTCGTTCTCGTACTCGTACTCGTGTCAGTGGGCGCGCGCCTTTACACCATATTGTTTGGTTTCCCGTTCTCCAATGTCTTGTCGTTTGAGATATAGGGCTTGTTCACACGGGACGCGGCAGGCGGCAATATACTTATATGTTCTTTATAGACTGTGCCGCAAGTTCTATAAAGAACATATCAGTTTATTGCCGCCTGCCGCGTCCCGTGTGAACAAGCCCTTAGAAAATCAAATGTCTTTAACGTCCGAAAATGCTGGTCAAATGTCGCGATTTTTTTTTGTTTCCAATGTAAAACGCTTCTGTTTAGAAATTTGAATCAAAGTGTGTGGTTTTTTTTAATGTTTTTTTTTAATGTTTAAAAGTCATTTTGTAAGAAAACAATACCAGTAATTGGAATAAACGATGAAAACCCGAATAGGCACTACTGCTTGCAAGTAGGATGTCCCGGGCAACGCTCAATATCCAATGGATTCATATTTGAGTTATGTACTTATATACAATTCCATTAAACTTTGTTTCACAACAGACACTTAAGGGATGCACAAAGCATGTTAGATTTTCTTCAAAAATTTGACATTAATCACACTGCTCTTTTTTTTTTCTATTTAGATTTATATGTTGTTGCATTTTGCAGTATATTGGCATGCTTGAATGGCAGAAATGAGTCACAATTTAAATCGATTGTACCGGGTTATAGTATGTAATTATTGAAATAGGGGTAATCCATATGATATGTTGTTCACGATATTTATGGTTATACAATGTATATTTGCTTCGAAACAGGTCTGTTCTATCAGCTGCTTAGTGAATGAATAGTATTGCATATTTTATGTACATCTTAATACCAGTATGTATGTTTGATGGTTGCAGAGTTCATCAGTAATGACACTATTTTTATCATAGACCTATCATTAAACATAAACACCCAATTTTTGATAAATATTTACCAAACAATTTCGTTTGCCAATAAAGAACTCTCATCATAGAAACTTCCAGACTTTGTTTCGATCTCATTTTGAGACAAAGTCATTTATTATAAATAATCGGAAGTCTACGTAAGTGCAACGAACTCAATAACCTTGTCATTGACTACACTCTCCACTGTGACATATAACCACATGAAACTGTATTGGGAATTTCCCTGCTTTTCGCTGACAGAGTGCGGTTATTGCTGATGCAAAGAGGAATCATCGACATCAATTTGTGTCCGCGAGTCATGTAGATGTCACCGATTTAATGGGCAAAAAAAGTCTATCTTTTTTTACTACTTGATATATATTTATAATGATCACTCAATTCACGTTTTACAAATTCACAAAACACAAACTTTATTTGAGTACACGCAATAGCCATACCATATGATACACAATTATGATTATTCATTTAAAACCAGGAATTAACTCACTCTTTATTACATAGTACATAAACAATTAAACGTTTGCTAAGAACAAGGTTTGTTACGATTTTCAAGAGGCTATCGTTGAAAAATGCGAAAAAAAAATTATGAACACGATTTGATGAAAAAAGTATATTCTAATTAAAATAAATAATGTATTGATAAGAAGTTTTGATAAGTAAGATTGAGGCTTGAAAAAGAAATAATAATGCATGTATAGTGGTTGTGCATGTTGTGAGTGGTTACACTTTTATATCATAATAACATTCGACATTTTTATACATGTTTACTAAATACTTTCGTATAGCATTATGACTGAATTCAGAATCTCATTACAGAAACTTCCAGACTTTGTTTCGATCTCATTTTGAGACAAACTCATTTATTATAAGTCATCGGAAGTTTACGTAAGTGCAACAAACTCATTGCCCTTGGCCTAAGTACACTCTCTAATGTGACGTGCAATAACCACATGAAACTGTATTGGGAATTCCCCTGCTTTTCGCTGACAGTGTGCGGTTATTGCTGATGCAGAGAAAAAATAACGTAATGCAACGTACATGTTTGTCATTGGGTCATTGAGTCATGTTATATAACTGATCAAATTACGTCATTTTTAACAAAAAAAAATAAATTAAATGAGCTATGCATGTCGATTAGGGAAAGTTTATACAGTACCGAATAAATGTGCGATATATATTGAAATGTAACCATTCATTTTTTTCAGAGGCATCAACCGAACAAATGTTGAAATATTGTGCAATATGTCATTAAGATATGTGGTTTTTAATTAAATCAATGAGATTAAGATTTACATTTTTAGATAGTTACATTGTATACTTCGGTAATATTGCTGAATATTATATGCGATTGTGTGTAGCGATAATATTGATGTTCCCCACAAAAGGTGTACCCCACCAAATTCCAGCTTGCTTGTAAATATTTGAGAAAATGTTTTCTAACTTGGAGATTTGAGCAGCTTGCAACACTACATGATTTCTTAATTGTTGTAATAAGTAGTGAGTATAATTGTTTCAAAATTGATAACACTTGCTGGCAGTTGCATAATAAACTGTCAATTACAGTATATGATATCTAACTTAATCATATTCAACATTTCAATGTTTGCAAATATTTTTTCCTTGTCTCTTTCAATCTGGCTTAAAAAGGAGAACACCTTTTTGCAAAATATTGGATGTTCAAAAACCATAATTGTGTTGTTGTTCGTAATTGTAATGATGTTTTAAGTTGATTTAACTTTTTGAAAAAGTGTGTCGTGGGGTGCACTTCTTAAACAATTGTTATTGAGTATCGATGTTCCAACAGGTGTTAACTAGTTATGCCTAGGCCACACTGCCGATTTTCTAGTCGGCGACGATCGCCGACTGAAAAATCGCCACAGTGTGGCCACCCTCACGACTCAGTCGCCGACAGTCGGCGACGATCGGCGACGCAATTTTCCCGATCCAACATGTTGGATCGTGGATGTCGGCAATCGCAAGCACATCAAAGAGATTCGCCAGTGTGGCCACCCTTGCGACCCGACGCGACGCGATTTTCAAACAATAACACTAAGCTAGATATGAAAATAAGTTCTAACGTGTTATTTTCAATCTAAGATAAAGTTTGCTAAGCTAGACAAAAATATTACAATAGTGTTTATATTTAATTGTCAATGCACAATAGTGACGTAAATATTTGTTATGAAAAATACGTCATTATTGTGATGCAATTTAATATATATATTCAATCGAAATTAGAAACATGTTAGATAAATCAATTTATCATGCAATTATTAAAATGATGTTTATATCAATTAGACATAATTAATTCATACAATTTAATTCGCATTTACCAAAGATTCATAACACTAAGACAAGCACTCAAAATAATTGAAATAATAACAAAACTGGAAATGAATAATAAAAGCGGGTCCGCTTGCCGAAAGTCGCCGACAAAAAAATCGCCAGTGTGGCCACCCGGTGTGAATAAGTCGGCGACTGGCTCCGATTGAGTCGGCGACGATCGCCGACTTGAAAATCGACAGTGTGACCAAGGCAACGTTTTAAAGCATATAATTGCATCTGATTACTACCTTATCGAGTAAATATTTTTAACTTATCAAAATGTTGATAGATTCACATTGCAACATAGTTTGAAACACATGTATTGAAACACATTTTATCCTATTTAAATTATCATTTTATTGAATTTAATTATATTCCTATAGCATTAACGAAATTCGAATATTATACAAATCGGTTTTTTTAATTGATAAAACTCACTCATTATTTAAACACAATTTCCGTACTTTATAGTATTTACAATCCCAATAATCATTACAAACAGGAATTAACTCATTCACTCTTCGATATCTTCAAGGGACTATCTTTTTTGAATTTCGAAAAATAATATAACAACAAGCATTAATCAATTAGACGTATATTCTTATAACTAATTTATCATCCATTAATGAGTAGTTTCAATGTGTTAAACATATGTATTTACTCATGTTGCTTTTCAGTGTTCGTTTAGGACTCGATGACATCACTTCTTCTTTTGCCGCTTGATTTCCACTTCCAATTTTCCCGTGGAGAGGAAATAATTCCCAGGCTGCAACAATTTGTATTTTCGCAAAACGGTTTCGATAGGAACTGGAGGAAAAGGTAGTTCGTTCGTGAAGTTGGTTTGGCGCATATTCACGTTTCTGGTGAAATACGCTTTAACTGCGACATCCCAGTCTGAATGTTTGTTCTCGAACTCAATGGAATTGCACTGGCTGGGAATGGGAACACGTTCCTTTTTCTCCGTAGTAGAATCCATGGCATTATGTGGAAATTTGATTTTACCCAGAAAACCACTAGTGAGCCAAATTTTTTTAGGAATCTGTGCCTCTACGTAGAATTTAGATTTCGATGCATCTGTCATGAAACTTTTGTCCATATTCAAAGTCGCTTTAAAATGTTCTTCTAATGAATGTTGGCCGTTTGTATAAGCGAAATTTTCTGTACTGATTGAAGACGAAATGTTTTTTATGATTTGAGAATTCTACTTCGTGTCTCAGAGTAACGTTTCGCAAGTCAACAATTATATCCATAGCATGAAAATTGTTTCTCGCATTGTATGCCTCCGCCATTTTCAACACGATCACGTATAGATTTACATGATCCGACATGGCCGTTTTGTAATATTGTTAAGATGTTTTATTATTTGTTAAATCATATTGTATTCCGGACTTCTTTGTTGCGACTTTTCACACCGCAGTTGAAATGAATCTGGTTCCAGCCCGTATAACAATCTTGTATTTATAGGAACCATATATTGAAAATACTTCATGAAGAAGCGGAGATGGGCATTTTAGATGCTCGAAGCCGGAGGCTGAGGGCATATGAAATGCACTTCTGAATGTTGTATATTGTTTATAACATGTCAATAAAAGCAATTAGCATGCCACTTTCGTGTGGTTTTCATTGGTTGTAATTGGAGAGTGCCGACACATCGATGTATTGCCTTCCAGTGCCATTTCAATCATTTTCTTATTATTTCGATTTCCAACATGTAACAAAACCAAGTTTGCCAAGTGATGACTCGATTCCAGTGCCATATGCAACTCAGCCCGATGCGACACCACGAAGCACATGTATGAAACAGACATCGGGAAATTTGATTGTGCAGTGTATTGCACTGCTAAACAAGGCACAATTGGGGCTCAGAAAAGTTTTACAGATAATTCCACAACTGCTCAGTCAATGTGATCGAAACGCAGCATAGGAAAACTCGAGGATTCATTTCTAATAAGATAATTAGCATAGTTAAGTAAACCCACTATATGATGATTGAATTAAATAATATTTTTTATCGTGTTTTAACTTTAAGATGTATAATATTCAATTTCTGAGAAGTGAGTTGATATTATTGATATTTTTAAGAGCGACAGAGCGATTGTGATTTTCAAAAACAAAACGCTTAAGCCAAAAGCCAAAATATTTGCGGTAGACTCTATAGTATATGGGGTGCTTACATGTATAAAAAAATGAGCTTTTTATAATCCATTGCTATATTGAGAGTCATAAACTTATGACTCTCACGAACAATCTTTGTTGTGGTTCAAGTATATGACAATTATGGTTTTTGGCATGCATGGAGGCGTTTATAGTTTCGTTAAATATTCCAACTAAGTAATTTTGTAATTTTACACAACTTAACAAATAAATCAAATTGTGAGAGACAATGGATTGGATGTAAATTAACAATTCTCAGTTCAATACTAAGTTATCGCGTTTTCTATCATAACTTTATGTTTATTTTTATAATGTAATTAAGCTCGTGAATATTTCATTTTAACCTTGCAACCCCTTCTTTGTGTATCAGTGCTTGAGGCACGGAGCGATTCGATGAAAGTTTTCTAGAAGATCGCAAACACATATTTCTATTTGGTTATTGTAATCAGGCACGGATGCAAAAAAAAATACGGAATCTGGGGGCGCCAACAATATAAAATATCAAACCAAACCGGATCCATTTTTTTTTTGTTTTACATAGAGGAGTGAACATGGGGGGGGGGGGGGGG
>LQRL01087403.1:0-13006 GCA_001703475.1 Hydroides elegans
TACAAATACTATCATTCAATTATCTAATCGTTAGACCGTTTACACGAAAAACTCAGTATATTTATAGGATAATATCCGAAAAATATCCGGAAAATGATAAATATAGTTTAAAGATTTAGATTTTAATTATACAGTAAATATTAATACATATATAGATGTGTACATCAATTCCTTTATATATAAACATATTTTTTTCTTAAATATACTGAGGGAATGAGAGAGAGAGAAAGAGAGAGAGAGAGAGAGAGAGAGAGAAAAGAGAGAGAGAGAAGGTGTGAGAGAGAAAGGGGAGTGGGAGAGACGGAGAGGGAGAGACAGTGCAATCAACTTGCTCATGACGTTGTACTATTTTATACAAACTTCAGCAAACAGAGAAATAACCGTTCGGTAGCAAACTTGCCTCAGAACCTGTCAAATTCTCTGCTTTATACTTAAAGAGATCCTCAAGAAATCGGGATAGCTTAGGACTATCACTGTTATAGGTCAAATCAAAACCTTATACTTATTAATTGCTTTGTAAACTATGAGAATAAGTTGAACGCGTAACAAATATACAAAAAAATAATAAAGCAATGTGACCTGTTGGCACGGCTATACCATATTCAATTGTATAAATATAATATATAAATTATAATGATTAAATGCATATCTTATTATAGATTTGACTATGTAGATTAACAACGTTGTTAAGGGCGCGCTGTGCCAGTTTGCTATATATTTTCGGCCATTTTAGTTTGAAATCATGCAATATCGCTTCATAGTGATGTTTATTTACACAGTTTGATACAGAGAGTGTCAAGATGGTGGCAAAGCATTTTATTTGATTCTAGATCCATACAATTCTCTCGGAGTGGGATGTTCTGAAGTACAGCTTTTACGCAAGGTATGCACCGTATTGATGTGTATAGATTTTTAAGTTGGGTGTGATTTCCTTCAAGACTGTATCAACTGCTTCAAACCATTCCTTGATTCGATAATATTGTTTATGGTTTTTCATATATATGAATATCTCAATCGTTTATCTATTTGTCTAGTATTCTATTTTATATCTTTTGCGTTTTAGACACAACAATATAATTCAATTGCTCAGATAGGATCATATGAATAAACACTTCTCCGATCTGATTCTCACAATACCAGCAACCAGCGCTGTAAATAAGAGATGCTTTCCCTTGCTAAAATATACAATACAAAGATCCGAACAAGGATGACCAATGAAAGTCTGAATGGTCATATGGCATTAAGCCTCCTTACGCCAGATGTAGGCCAGTACCGCCAATCATCGCACGTCGAGCACTGGTTTCATATGAATAGCCGAAGGCTTCGTGAGGTGAAACCCAGTGACACTGAGAAGGAGATCGAGGATAAAGATGACGAATCAATTATGAATGATATTGCCGACGTTTTTGGAAGACTGCGAAATATCGTCGGAGAACACAGTCGAATACTTCTTACATCCTCTGAAACCCTTGAATTAACAGAGGCAGAATTCAGATACCCTCAAATCCTTTTCGAGGGTAAATCCAGATAGCCGAGGCAGATTTTAAGTACCCTCTAAAGTTACCGAGGCAAAGGGCTGGCTTATTCTTCACCCTGGCATGTTCATTCCACTAGGCTTGAATATAGTGCAATAATAGAGAATATGACATAAATAATCTCGAAACTGTCTGTTCTAAACTGTAACTTATCCTCTGGTTTAAATTCTTACAGCGGACAAAAAGTACGAAAACATATTGGAATACGGAGCATATATAGATATTTTTGACAGGGTTAAGTTGCTGTCCAAACAATGCTGAGTTATATAGCCTAGCAGATATACTAACCAGAGGGACCTATACATAAAATCTATTAAACAATGAAAACAAATCTCAAAAGTATATTGAACAATAGATAACAATGATATTATATCATAAATTTATATACTTGTATTATATTAAGCTTATTACTAGAAATGAATATTATAGCAAAGTGGAAACTAAAAGGCACATGTTCATTGCATCAGATATTGTACCACATTGAAAAATCATTGATTGATTGCATTATGATGCCATATCTACCCAGTGTCGGGATGTACAGTTTTGAGTGCATTGTAGTTTTGCTTATCATGAGTTGACACATACTTAGAAAATTTGAATAACAATTATCTTGAATAACAATATCAGCATAAGAATGCTGTGAATATATATAAATTGCCTTATTTAAACGACCCTATAGCGACCGTATTAGGTGACCGTATAAGGTGAATCGTTTGTCATTCTGTTGTTTTTCTGTTCTTTTTCAGTCATAATCAAAATCAATGCACATGTCACATATGAGGCAGTAGACGCTTAGATTAATATTTTCTCCGTCTTATGAAATTTAAAAGTTATATTATCAAATATATATAATTAGAAATATCTTAATGGAAACACACTGGAACACCATCTTAAATTTGCTTGTCTTTTGCATAATTTAACGGGGAAAAATGTTTACCAAAAGTAAAACCGCCTACTCTAAAATACAATTAAAGTATGATGAATTCAAATAGAAATGTAAGAATTTACATCTTAGTCACTTTTGAAACGATAATTATAATCATCATGATTCCAACTATACACTTAATTATTAAATCTTGACATGACGTTTTAACTTCTTAAAGTGATCATAACTATATTTATTACTTCTTCATATTGTTAGATATATTGCTACAAACCAATTGTGATCTATAATATTATGCATTTAGATAAATTTTGATTTTAAAAAACTACATGTACTCAGTGTAATTTTTACAAGGTTTATTAAGTTTACAAACATTAGGGAATAAAATCGACAATGATAAATACATTAACTATTGACACTGTATGTACTTCAGTGCATTGTCTCTCTATGTCTCTACATAGCGTTTAGCAAACATTATTCCGCTTCATTTCACAATAGCCTGATATGTGCTCTAGTATAACTCAGTATAATATTCTTGTACAATTATATGTAATATAACATCAATTTTATGATTTAAATATTATCAAATATGACACGGATGATAAACTTTGCAGGTTAGTAAAATTATAAATCATTCTTTATGTATAATTTATTATGCATAGAACTTTATTTGGTCTAGCAGAGCTTTCATTGAATGCAATCCTCAGTTTAATTTATACCTTATCGAAATATTTGTAGCACAACAAAATAGTATGAAATGCTACAATGCTTGACAATAGTTGAATTGAGACAATAAGATGACCAGTCATAAACACAAATCAAGGTGAATTTTCTATGCGCAGTAAATACGTAAAATTCTGGTGTCATTAAAATGAATTAAGCGGGCTAAAAAACAATTTTCATGGCTACTGTTGCTGTTGTTATTCATTACATACCCGAAAATCATTTTATAAAGTGACGATAAGGAAAGGCCGTACGCAAAGCCCAGTCCGCTGAAGACTCAGTAATTTGGTGTATACAGATACACCAAAACGACACGTGCTAAACATAATAAACAGGAAAACTATTAACAACCCAATATTATTGCTCTTGGTAGTGGTTAATAATAAAACGTAAATGCTGTTATTTTGTAGCAAATCAATACACATACACTTCGCCTTCTATCCTTACAGCCACATGCCCTCGGGTCTAGAAATCAACGTATGCCCCTCAAAGATGAATTATTAACATATTAAGCTGCAATTTTATATCTTTAAGTTATCATACGGAAAATTTAGAAATCTTATCTAAATGTATTTTGCCAAAAACGCATTTATATTAAAATTGAAAACTATACAGTTGCAAATTTATATATATTTTTTATATATTTTTTTGCAGTTTGTTTGGCAGCACTATGCATGTGTGTTTCATCAGGTTAGTCGAAACCATTGGTTATACTGTTAACATATATTACAAAAATATACGTATTGTGCCAGCTATCATTATGATAAATAGCATAAATGTAAATATGATCCACCATTTCAATATAGACAAAATTGTTGATGTCTCAAATAAAATCAATAACCTTTTATTTAACTTGAAATGTGATTTTTATTGAATTGAACAGACAGCGATGAAGGAGCCATTATCGTTATTGCTTCAGAGGACGCGGCAGTAAGTATTAAGGGATGTTCTAAACAACACAGTGTTTTGTTGAAATGTCGTTGAAATTAATAATGTATCAACATATAAATCAATATGAAATTTGCTTGGAAATCGAAATATTTTGCTTTTAAAAGATTAAAAACAATTACCGACTTATTTATATGAAGTTTATTCAAATGTTCTGATTGCAGGTACTGTTTCAGGAAAATATCGAATTGCTCTTTACCAATGTTATAACTGCATCATTTGAATTGTACTGTGCAGAGAATGCCGAAGAATGTTGTGATCAACTAGGATTGGCGTTAGTATATGTTAAAAATGATCAGTTTTCATATAGCAACAGGAATAATTCGTAAACACATATTGAATCAAATAAATTAAGAATATGTTGATAAAAGATATATACATTTACATCGTTTTTGTTTGACGTCATCTAACTGTCATATTTTAGTAATGGAACCATAGACGACTCGGTGAATCTTAATAATGAATTCTCGACTGCGATATCTTTAGAAGAGGATAATGGTGACACAGCAAGGTATTTGATGCAATAATTAATATGATATGAATATGTGTGTAAATATGATAAAAAATTGACATATTCATCACTGTTATATTCTTACTCATCTGGGCCATTTGGAACTGCATTAAGTCTCTGATAGCAAACAATATATTGGAAATTTATATTCAGACTGAAAGTTAAAATGTTAATCGATAAAGTTTCAAAAATGTTCATTTCTTTCTTAATTAATATGATTATTTTTATAACGTAGTACCAAATCGAACCAACCTTTATATTGATTATTATTCAATTTGAGATATGCATCTATCATACTATGTAACAATGAATATTTTTTATATGTGTTAAGTGTTGAGATAACGGTCGAGTACGACGAGAGTGAATTGATCGAATTTTGCACTGGAGCAGATGATGGACCAAGTAATCATGAATAGTTTATAGCTTCCCATTTGATAACAAAATACATTGCTAATTACATATTTACAATACATTATTTTGAAACATAACAATATGATTTGTAGTGCATTATTCTTATCATATTGAGAAATAAATGTTGAGGAGTTTATAGTGCTTATTTGCCTTGTCTAACTTCAAATTGAAAATAGGTGGCGATGAAGTCATAGGTACTGATTTGACAATTGATGTTCTCTTAGAAAATGTTGGCGATATTGAAGAGGTGTGTGTCATAACCCGTTTTTCTTAATAAACTTCGTTTCATTTATGAATATATTTTCCTTTTTAAACGAATCAGGCCTATTGCATTTGCTAGAAAACACAAAGAATCAACCCGAATATGCATCAAATTGCAATTAGAATGACAATTTTACTCTCATAATTAACATTGTCTCTGATATTTTATGCATATATGATTTTTTTAATAAATAAAGCTTTCAGATTTTATAATAGCAATTCAAAAATTATGCTTTTGCTAGCAAAAATCATTAACGTTTATATTTTTAAACTACCTTTCAGCTGTTTACAATAGAAATAATAAGCGTTGGTGATCATTCTTTGATATCTGATGGCACTAATGACAATGGATCAAAGACACACCGCTCAAGCCAAATAATAATTGGACTTCTAATGTGTCTAGCAGCCTTAGTCACAAATCAATAGTAATTAGTTAGTAAAAATGAATACTTCGAAAATTGCATTTGTAATATTTCAGCAATAGTTGCATGAGTTACTTCTATTATATAGAAGAGTAGCTACAACATTCAAGGTTCATTTTTTGGCATTTTATGTATAGAAATAAACGTTACCTGTATCAATTGTTTTCATGTGTGCAAGAAGCTCAATTTTAGAAATTGAATATCAATGATGTGATTTAGTAATCAGTTAAACAGTAGGAATACAATAAAATGACTGATGTGAAAATGTTTCTAAAATGGTTTGTTACTTTTGAAAACATATTAAATTCTTTTAAAAATAGTTTTTATTCAGATCAATTATGATTAAATTAGTAAATAAACTAAAGGTTTTTTTTTGGTATTTTATGTATAGAAATAAACGTTACCTGTTTCAATTGTTTTCATGTGTGCAAGAAGCTCAATTTTAGAAACTAAATATCAATGATATGATTTAGTAATCAGTTAAACAGTAAGAATAAGATAAAATGACTGATGTAAAAATGTTTCTAAAATGGTTTGTTACTTTTGAAAACATATTAAATTCTTTTAAAAATAGTTTTTATTCACATCAATTATGATTAAATTAGTAAATAAACTAAATAAACGTGATTGTGAACGTTACATCTATTGCTACATAAAAGTATTAATAACATATGTATATACAAGTTGACTTGATGACGAGTTGGCTTATTATTTGTCTTCTATCTATATATTTATATATCGGGATTCAAATAAAATAATTTTCTAAATAAAGCATATTTTTCATAACGGTCCTTTTGTGTTTTTTTAATACATTATGTAGTTTATATACCTTTCAAAACCTGTGCACATAACGAATAAATTGATATACATGATTATGTGTTTTAAGCATTAGATATATAATTTTGAGGATTAATTTCTAAGAAAGAGCAGGTTTAGAAAATAATGTCACCTTTATGTTCAATAATTTGTCATTTTTCATAAAAAAAATATTCGAAATCATTTTTTTTCATTTATATACATGTTACAACATTTCCATATATATTCTACCTAGATATTCTGATATTATTTGTCTGTGCACTGATAATTGGGAATAAACTTAACTCTAAGTAATAGTATATTTCATTTATCAACGATCAGCCTGATAGCGAGAAATGTATGAGAAAATAAACCTTGTTTACTGTATAAACAGCATCCAACTATTTAAAGAGCAATATCAGTTCTATGCCCTTATATAAAGCACGCTTCAATGCACCTACTTTATTTGAATGATCTAATTCGGCAACACAATATATAAGGAGAGCTGTATAATATTGACTAGCTCATTCCGTCAGGTGAAGTTCTTGTCTTAACATCGTGAATTAAAAATTAAGAACAAAATGGAAAAATATGTTTTGTTATTTGCAGGTATAATAATTATCTATTTTTATTTGGGCATTTTAGCTTAGTTTGTAGCAGTATCATGACATATTGTAAAAAAATATTGTGGCTTATTGAATCATATGTCTTTGAATCATCAAGTATTCGCGTATATCTTTAGTTTAAGATAATTGATTTTGTTTTTAAATGATTTAATCTATGTACATATAAAGTTTTTATTGGATATTTTTTTCATTTCATATAATCATTATATATGGATTTTTATATTGAAAAGTTTTCAATAACTTATTTGTCGAGAGATAACGCATGCATAATGAATCATGATTTTGCAGTTTTCCTGGCAGTTCTTTGCCGTGGAACAAATGGAGGTAATGTATCATATTTCAACATGGAAAAGTGGTTTACGTTATATTTACCAAGTTTGAATCGGTAACGCTATAGATATATGGAATTAAACTTAAACACGTATAAACAATTTTCAGTAAATATAATATGTGATCAAAGAATCAGGATGTGTGTGAGCAACTTAAACAAAGTTTTTTGTGTGACAGACGCGGCTGTTGGAGGCTTAATTTCAATATCGGACGATGACGCCGACGTAAGTTTCCTATTAGTTCTTCCAAAGTAAACGAAACAATAAAAACAAGAACAATATGAGTACAAATGTCTTAAGTACAAATGTCTTAAGTACAAATGTCTTAAATGGCCTTACATATATATTGTGAAATCATTTCTAAAATGAAAACTTTAGATCAAAATATATTTAT
Source organism: Hydroides elegans (assembly GCA_001703475.1). Lineage (NCBI taxonomy): Eukaryota > Metazoa > Annelida > Polychaeta > Sabellida > Serpulidae > Hydroides > Hydroides elegans. Next base: position 7,839 of record LQRL01087403.1, read on the forward strand.
TTACACGTTTCTTTTTGTAAAATCTAAATGATAGATAGTTTTGGATGGTGCTACAGTGCAGGCTACATTCGAAAACCTCATTGATGCGGCATTTGAAGTGTACTGTCCACTCAGTGCCGAAGAATGCTGTGAATACTTTGATTTCGAGTGAGTATTTAATTTTATTTATAAATTACACTTACAGAGAAACCTTAGAACCGGACACCTAGATAGACCAGACACCTCGCTAAACCGGACGCTTTTTTCAGTCCCGTTTTATGTATCACTGTTTTATACAATTTAAAAACCTGCTTAATCTGGACACCTTGCTTTTTCGGACATCGGACATCAAATTTGTAACCAATAACTGAAAAATATAGGTTTTTCACCTGTTTAAACCGGACAGTATTTTTGTTTTGAAAATTATCGTCAATCACGAATATATAAGTTTTAGTGTTATAAAGCTCCTCGTAAGCACACATTGCACTTAATCCCTAATTGTTCTTACACATCATTCACATTGCATAAGTTTCAACATAAACAGCGGATTAATTGACCATTATCTTTGTGTTGAATACTGATTGCACTGTGTTTTAGCAACAAAGGATAGAGGGAGGGGGATCGAAGATCCTGGATTGCATTGTTCTATGGGTCTCAAAGGAAAAAGGGGTCCCTAAGTCAGTGTATCGTTATTCATTGTGTCCTTTTAAGAGGGGTATCGAAAGCATTAGTTTTATAATATTGGATAGGCAGTTTATTATCACGAAAACACACCCGTTAAATATGTAGCTACAAACGTTCACAGGGCCCACCCTTCAGGAGCACTGAGTTTGACATGATGTCGAATATCAATGCTCAGGAGATGAGTGATTTTTTAATGAACCTTCACAATTCAATTAGCGATATCAGAATACAAAGGCAATAGGTTCAAAAAGAAAAATAGTTGAATTGAGCCTGTCTGATAAGGTTAAATTCATCAAAGCAAATAATGGTCAATCAGTTCGAAAGTTATCTGATCAATTTAAATGTGGTAAAAGCACATCCAATTCTTATCTTCATAAACACTAAAAAACACCAGTCATTTACAATAAATTGACGAAAAAGGCATCAACCTGCTTAGACCGGACACCTCGCTAAACCGGACAGTTTTGCTCAGTCCCCCGGATGTCCGGATTAAGCAGGTTTCACTGTATCTTGTTTATACAAAATAAATGGTTAACTTCTTAATAATGTTTACACGTATTAGAATATTTAAAAATAAAGCAGAAAGATCTTTTCATGATCATATGATTAAGTTGCATTTTGAAATAATTTTAAATGCTATATGAACGATTTTTCAGAGAGATTAACGTCGATGACACAGTTGATCTCGATGGTGCATTCGACACTACATTGACACTTGAAGAAGACTCTGATGAAAATGATGGTCAATCCACGTAAGTTGAAATGTTCCAGAGATTCAAACTTATACATTTCCCTAAAATATCTTTAACTTGCATTGCAATTTGTATATTTGATAATCATGTTCCTTTGGACATTCCATATTTGTCATTCTATGAAACATTATATACACAATTCATTGTATTATTTTACAGACTTTAGATTGATAATTCTATCATAATGAAACTTTGTTTTCGTTTCACAGAGTCCTTATTGTTACATCATTCGATTCCAGTGTTTTGGTTGAATTCTGTACACATGAAACCGACGAATCACGTAAATAATTTAATTGATAATCAAAATATATTCTTGTTACAATATAGCCGAAAAACTTCGCTAAAGCTTCGATTAAATTTGATAGTCTATTGAATGTTTAGTTTTTATTTATTTTAGTTGTTTAAAATATCAAATATTGAAAGAGATATCTATTATAGCACTGAAATCAATTACTTGTATCAGTCTCAGGATTTGAAGATATTGTGACGGAAATCACTGTTGAACTTCTCGAAGATAACAGGCAGGCTATTTTGGACGTAAGTGTAATCAGTAATTTAAAGGGGGTCTAAATCAAGATTTGTCTTTTTTATCAATCATAGATAATTTTTTGAAGTGAAAAAAACTTAAACAGTCATGATTGGTATTTTATGTCCCTGAGGCTTCATAAGGACATGATTTATCTCAGCAATGGTTAAGTAGGATATTAACAAAACCCTTTTGCGGTCTGTAATAATTATGGAATAAATTTTGGTTTATATAAGCACATTTCACCGTCCTAAAATTATTGATTTGTTGTGTTTTTAGAATAGTGGAATAAACATTACGGATGTATGGCTAGTCGCACATGATCATGACAACGGATCCAGTCAAATCAAAACATCTTTGTTCACAGCTGCAGCAATTCTATTAGTGGCTGTATTTTTTCGGTAAAATGAACTGATATGCTGGGACATGTGACGATACAGTAATCGTAAACAAGTATGAAGGTTAACGCCTGAAACCCGGGTTGGACATAAGAGAGATTGAGCAGTTAGTTTTAAATTGATAAAAGTATGTTTGGAGTTGAACATAGTGTAAATATAACAACCAAAAAATCAAGATACCCTAGGTGTTTCACCTAAAGGGTAAACCAAAAACACATTTTAGCCCAACCTCTCTATTAAAATTTACACCTTGTGCTAGATGCCGTGTGCCAATGATTAAGGCATTATCAGGTTGAAAATAGCACCTATAATGTATTTTAAACTCAGGTTGTTCCTTGCCTTTTATATCTTAGCCTATGTTGTAAATATTAATAATATTATCAAACATATAATTGTTTGCTTTAAGTATTAAAGGTGTTATTGATCTAATTCACACCGTAAATTTTTATACTAAAAGTATAGTCTATAGCTTATGTTTTTATGTAACTTATAGTAAGTTTTTAATTTTATGATGGTCAACTGTTTACTTTATAAACACCATTTATCTCTTGTCATATCATTTAAAAGTGTGTTCAAATAAAGACAAAGTCCTTGCATTGCATGGGTTTTTTTGTGTGAATAATATAAATGTGTAATATGTTTTCTTTTCTTGTTATACTTATTTCCAGCTTTAATTAGAGAATAACACATTATTTAAAAGTAAAATAAATTTGTTTGTTTGATTCGTCTGTTTTGAAGATCTCAAAATGCAATTATTTACATTTGATTGTTTACTGTTCAGTCTTGATAAAACATCACAAATATATATCCTGCAGGCCACCCTTAAATAAAACTTTGTTCGTCTTACAATTGCAAATAGTAACTATGAAATAGAAAAAAAATCTATATATAATAAAGTGTTTGTGTAAATATAAAATTTGTTGCGCTAGTAGCCTGGATTTCCCAAATATAACCAATCACATTGCTTGTTACTGGGTTGTTTACGTAATTTTGACGTCATTCATGCGGAATTCCCTAAGTTGCCCAAACTCTCTAATGAAAATTTAAGGGAATTAATTAAAAACATAGCAGATAAAATATTAAAAACAAACCAAAGCAGAAACATCAAAGTTTATTTAATTGAGTGGAATGTTATAATGATATTTTTAGTTTTCTTGAAAATAAGGGAATGAATTTGCTCGAAAACACCGATTAAGTTTATTCATTTAAAGAGAGATTCAGGCGCGGATTTAGAGGGGGCGCATCCGGCGCACGCCCCCCTGTTCGCTCTTATATGAATAACCACAAAATAAATTTGCGGCCCCGGTTCAGTGTGATAATTTATGCTGTTGCGCCTCCGGTTCAACATTTCCTGGATCCGCGCCTGAGATCTACCATAAATACATTGTATTACGACATAGAAATACCTCCTATTGCGTTCTTGGTTATTTTTTAAAATCATAATTTGGTCCATTAAACGATTGATTGAAACCAAAACAAGCGAGTAAAATGTAAAAAAGTTAATTGTTACTACCATATGCGATTTGTTATCAAGATAAAGTTCCCAGACATGCGCGGATTTAATCGAGACCACATCAATTTGTTATTCGGTTCCAGTCAATGATTCGAATGCTCAAGGATGTATGAAATATTATATTTACCTAACTGACAATAGCACGTGGTCGGAAGCGTCGGTGTTTACAATTTTCAGAAACAAGAGCATTCGCCGAAAAATGTCTGAATCACCAGGTTTTGAAAGGTTAACTGTGGTGCAATTAAGAGATTCATGCCAACGAAGGGGCCTTGAAACTTCAGGCTTAAAACGAGAGCTAATCAATCGATTAAAAACCCACGAAGGTACTGTAAAACAAGACAATGGTGGATTGCATATCCCCCGCCCCGACTATGGACCTCGTCATACGGGGAGCAGCACCTGGCCATACGGGAAGCTATTCATCTCTTTTTTTCCTATACAAACTGTTTAAATGTATTTCTTTTGCGAAATCGAAAAGGTGTCAAGATGTTTAAAATGCAACGTCCTTCTCCTCAAAACGTAAGACAAAATCTCACAAGACGAACAAACGTAAGCATGTGATTATATTAGTAACTATTGATGACTTGCCAGAAAAATTAAAACTTTAATTGCATGGCGGGAAAAATGATATCAATCGTCAAATAGCTTGCATTGTCTAGGGTTTCATTGGTCTAATATGCCTACCATAACAAAAACCACAACAATTCCGTTTTTTTTTTCGGATAATTCGATATGGAGTACATTTACTTTCACTTTAAAATATTGCCAAAATAGGTTCAATAAAGTTAAAACTTGGTAGTGTACAATACCCTAGCGTGGCCGAATGGACATAGTCTTTGACACACGGCTGGAACGTGTTGACAATAGCACTGACCAGACGGCGTGAGTTCGAGCCCACTACGGGGAGCACACATGCGGTCGACATTGTTTTTTTTTACGGAAAACGTCCGAAACATAAAAAAATCGCCAAAATAACATTTTTTTCGAAAATTTCACAAATAACCTTGCGAGGCACAGCTTTGGTATATATTCTATCCAGCTGTGGTGTTTCATCCACCTACAGTGAACAATAACTGAGATCCAAAACTTCAAAAATCGCCAAAATTACATTTTTTTTTCTCGAAAATTTCAAAAATAACCTTGCGGGGCACAGCTTTGGTATGTATTCTATCCAGCTGTGGTGTTTCATCCATCTAAAGTGAACAGTAACTGAGATATCGGCTGGACAAAACTATCACGTGAAAACGACTAAGTCCAAAACTTCAAAAAATCGCCAAAATTACATTTTTTCAAAAATTTCAAAAATAACCTTGCGA
>LQRL01087418.1:6204-19578 GCA_001703475.1 Hydroides elegans
AGACGCATGCCTTAAGTTTATTGATTTTTTATGTCTGTTGAACTTATCGACTGTTTGAATCACAGCTGTTACACACCTGGCCGAATAGCTCAGTCAGTTGTGTATCGGCTTCATGATCCAAAGATTTCCATGAGAAAATGCTAGAAATAATATTCTCATGTATGGTGCCTATAGTAGATAGCCATATCTTATCTGAAAGTTTATAAATGGCTGGTTCATAATGTACTCAGTCTCATATACATATTGTGTGTATGTTCATTCATATCGCATAGGGGCATATAGCTTAAAAGTATAGCATCGGACGCATAGTCATAAGGTCATGGGTTCGAATCCAAGCTTGTGCAACCGATTCCTAATAATGATTATGGTATAATGATATATACAAATAAATGTTTAATAATTGTTGTTTATATGCAGATGGTGAGATAAATGGATAACATATGACTTTTATACGGGCATATGCATTAAGTCTCATTAAAACAATAAACAAAAATGCGTTTGCTAGTACTTAAAGAGCTAAAGCCAAAGCTATAAACTAAAGCTGGGTCATTGTCCTTGACAATCTTGTATTGGTTTTCTTATTGCCATAGTAACGGATAACTGTGCAAACGCACTTTGCCTTCACGGTGGCACGTGCATCAACGGTGTTGACTCGTACACGTGCACGTGTCCAGATGGAAGAACCGGAAGGGCCTGTGAAATAGGTAGACACGTTTGTTTTGGTCACATGATATCAACATGGTAGTTTCAAAAGCATTTAATATAATATCAGTTCGTAAATATATTACGAAAACATGAAGAAGCTGACCAAAATAAAGAAGTATTTTAGTAAACTTACGTATACTTTCAAATTTGAATAACTTTAATCTCACCTCAGTGTGATGTTTGATTCCTCTTCTGAATTCTTTGTCTATTTTGGTTTACCAATGTTAAATTTCAATCCCTGTTTCACTTTTTGTTTATAGATATCGACGACTGTGTTTCTGCAACGTGTGCAAACGGAGGCACGTGCGTCGATGAAATGAACGCGTACACGTGTTTGTGTCGACGGGGATTCACAGGTGCCACGTGCGAAACAGGTAGAATGATGATTTAAAATCAGATTATTCAATAGAAATAAAATAATATAAACTATTGATAAGGTTTGATTTGGCAAATCTTTAATGTGAAGCAGGCTTTCCTGATAATAAAAGTGGTTTTGTGGTTAAGAATATAAAGTATATATACCAATTACCCAAACACGAAATATTAGCTGGGGTTTCATTGTCATAAAAAAAGACTTTTCAGTGAAATAAGTAGAATTTTCGTTTTAAAAATAATTGAGGCAATAGAAATATAAATATAAAATCAACGAAATCATGTAAAACAGTTCCATAAGACTTTCATACTCCTTTTCGGTTTATTTTGCATAATTTCTTTGTATTTTCGAAACGCTTATTGTAGACATTGACGACTGTTCCAGCAACCCGTGTCGCAACGGTGCCACGTGTTTAGATGCCACTACTGGATACACGTGCACGTGTCAATCTGGATATACAGGGGCCACGTGTCAAACAGGTATTTTCTATATTTTGAATTATAAGGATAAGAGTTTTCATTTCAAGTTGGTCTGTACTAATAGTCAGTGTGTAAGTAGGTTGATTTATCTGGTCCACAAACAACAAAATAAATAAAATAATCAAATGAATAAATAAACGTATTGATATACAAACTGTATCTACCATGCTAAAACCGGCCTATTTTAATAAAACAATGGTTTTGCATGATAATCTGCGATAGTGCGCGGGTTAGGATTTTATATCATATCGTGTATAAAGCACATTATTCATAAAAAAATGTATTTTGGTTACTATTTCATAATGAAATTTCATAAGAAAAAAAATATCTAAAGTAGGCTGAATCATGTTTCAATCTATTATAAAAGCCTAGACTATCTTTCTATTTGTTGTGTGTTTTTGCTTTGATCTTAGAAATCAACCACTGTGAGAACGTGTTTTGTTTCAACGGGGGCGTATGCATCGATGACGGACCCAACTCCTTCTGTGATTGTGCATCCGGTTTTACAGGAAATAATTGCATTCAAAGTAAGAATATGTTCATTGTTTAGCGCAATTGTACATTGTAAGTGATGTTTATTATAAAAAAAGAACTACCAGATGGAACATTCCAATAAGTTAACAGCTAAATATATAAATAGATTTGAATATTATGCAGGCTCACCGTCGTTTCGTTTGCATTATTATCTTTGCTTATTTAGGAAGCATGAAACAGGCGGATAGTCTTCATTAATTTTTTAAATATGTCAAAAACAATGATTTCGCCATATAAAGTTGTAACTATACAGTAAGACATACTGTTGCAAACGCTGGGTAACCATCCTTGGACGGTCTTGTTTGCAGATATAAACGAGTGCCTGGATGAGCCGTGTGCAAACGGGCAGTGCCTGGATGCAGTGGACGGTTATGTGTGTCACTGTTTCGATGGATTTACGGGACTAAACTGCGATATCGGTAAAACAATGGTGATTTAAATAAGAACTAGAGATAAGAAAAATTTTTAAGAGTAGAAGGGAGAATTAACTATCTTTTTAGAATTTTAGAAGGAATTTGCTTATTTCCATGTAGAAGAATTGAAAAAAGGTGTTTCAAGTTTTTTCTAAGATTCACATTAACATCATTAAGTTTAATGTGTTAATAGCTGAATTAAATAATTGGTTTTCGGAGTCTTCATATCGCTTTCCGTATAGGGTGATAGGAGATAAACTTCTCCAAGGTTGCGCTTGAGCTTATAATGACCTCACCATGACCTCATCCCCGACAGACGTTTTGAACTCGAAACCGTTACATATTTTCTTTAAATAACTCATCATATTTATTATTAAGTATTAAATTTGTGAGCAGTTACGACTAGATGAATACATTTGAATAGAATACATATTATAAAGTTTGACATTTTCCTATTTTTCCAGACACCAACAATTGTGTGGGTGTGTCCTGTTTAAACGGTGGCACGTGTGTAGACGGTGTCAACAATTACCTGTGTCGGTGTCAGCCGGGGTACCAGGGAATTCACTGCGAAACAGGTAAAAAGAAAAAGAGAAGACAAAAAAAAAATGAAATGAACAAAAGGGGGGAAAAAAACTGATAAAAATTAATCAACTACGTTATCTTTTCCTGTTTCTATATTATAAACATAATGTGATATTAATGTAAATGAACGTTAGGTTTGAGTAACAGTTTGATGATATGGAAAAAGAATGTTTCTGAATCACGTTATTACGAAACTAAATAAAAAAATATTTGTGTTATTTTTTTTATAACAACACTCATTGGTTAATAAACCGCTAAAACATCATTTGATACATCAATTCAAATCGCATTTTCAAATTTATCTCCTTTCTTATCTATAGAAATCGACGAATGCTTGAGCACCCCGTGTCGAAACGGAGCTACGTGTCTTGATCACGTGAATGCATTTAGTTGCGCATGCGCTGATGGATTCAATGGTGTATTTTGTGAAACTAGTGAGTAAATAGATTAATAAAATCAAGTTATCAATTCTTTGAAATAACGTTGAAATCAATTGTTAAATTAAAATAAACACGTGTAATGCGTTTAGATGTGCACCCAATGATGGGTATATGGGCGTGTTTTGCGAAACTTGTGAATAAAATGAAAAAAAAATCAATTAATATTTTGTTTAAAAAAAGTAATCATTTGTTGTCAATTAAAAAAAATATGCGAGAAACTTTATATCATGCATTCGGATGGGTATATGGGTGTGTTTTGCGAAACTAGTGAGTCAATAGAAAAAATATAAAATACAGTATAATAGAATGAGTTTGGGTATTTCAGGACATATGAGTAATTCCACAAAAAATCCTAGTCTAATAAATGAAGCATAAACTTATGTATCAATGAATGTACTTTCCCCTGAAGTTTGGGCAGGCCTGAATATAATGAGGTTCATTAACAATTTTAATCTCTGAGAATTCATATACTTGTGGTTATTTCAGCATATAAAATGAAAAAAGCGATTTTTGATATGGCCGTACTTCGTTGTATGTCTTAATATGTTTGAAAATATGTTTGTATTTTTTTTTGATTTTATGTTTTTACTTTAGACGTAAACGAATGTGCGTCGCAGCCGTGCGTTAACCGAGGCGTTTGTATCGACGCAGTCAACGCATATGCGTGTAGTTGTCCCTTAGGATTTACCGGAGATCACTGCGAAATAGGTCAGTAAGGTTTCAAATAATACAATAAGTATTTAATAAAAATATATATGAATAATAACGTAAGACTTGTCGAATCCGGATCGCATCGGGATTGAGTGAAAGTATGAAATTTAGCGAAGTGGTCGAACGAACCGATTTCTGGTATACATTTAAACACAGAGAAAAGTGACTTCAAAAATGAAAAAAACAACTGTCCCGATTTGCAAGTTGTCCTGTCTATCGATAAGGCCTCTAGTGCTTAACTCAAAAGCCCGCAACCCCCATTAAACCATACTTTTTCTACATAAATCGTACAAAAATCTACATTTTTCTTATATATTCATAAGTTGTTATCTTTTAATTAAAAATTCTACCCTATTCTGATTTCAGACATAGACGATTGCGCATCTGTATCATGTGAGAATGGTGGCTCATGCATCGACGGAGTCAATGGTTTCCGGTGCATATGCGCCGATGGGTACAGGGGAGACCTCTGCCAAACAGGTCAGAGTCCGTGAAAAATCTTGAAGTTCCACTAACCACTAAATAAATTTATAACTATAAAAAAGACTTCCTTAGATATATATGTAGAAAGCTTTCGTCGGAAGGCTCAATTATTTATGAGCTGAAGGATGATTGTTATACATGTAGGTTGTAACTTTATACTTTTCCAAAGATTTTCTTTTATAATTTTCTGTAATACAAGAATATTATTGACCGACGATTTCCCAGGCTAAATTCGTTTAAATTCTTTCTTTCTTTCTTTCTTTTATCTCGACCCGTTTTACCAGATATCGACGAGTGTGTTGGTGCGGTATGTCTGCACGGAAGCACGTGCATCAACGGCGTTTCCGGGTACACGTGCGACTGCGTGCCTGGCCGCGGAGGACGCCACTGTGAAATAGGTAAGAGTCATGGCGCCTAACTAAATTATAAAGATTTCGAACATTTTATCGTATAGATATTATAAGAATTTTAATAGAAAATACAAATTTAATCAAAACACATTTATAACACTTCAAATTTTAAGTTTTAACGTTTTAAACAACCTCATCGTGTCATTTATACTGATATAAAAGAAAGTATAGCATGACGAAATTGTGGGATTGTGTTCGTTATATCATTTGGCGCTATAATGTTTTTGTGACTTTTGAACTGCTTTTTCAGGAAAAAAAGACATAAAATGTGATTTCATGGTTAAGTGTATTTTGAAATCTAATGTTTCAATTTGATTTTGCAGACCTAAACGAGTGCGCTTCTGGTCCATGTCTAAACGGCGGCGTGTGTGATGACATGATGGCCGCGTACGAGTGCATTTGTGCTCCAGGCTATACAGGCGCAAACTGCGAAACTGGTAACAATGAAATGAAGTTTTAATATAAAAGTTTATATACGCACAAAGGTTGTAGCTTGAAATATCTGTCAACTTGACATGAATTGCCAAAAAAAGGAGAGCATTTGTGCTCGAGGGTATACGGGCGCAAACTGCGAAACTGGTAAAGAGTAGAATAGTTGCGACAGTTCAATTAAAAATGTTACTTGAGGCAGCTGTTAACTAAACATGGATGGCAAAACATGTGAATTTCGGATTGCACAAAAACCTCATCATGACATGAAATTTACGGATGTCGGACAACTCACCCAAAAACCAACTCACCCAAAAACCAACTCAGCCAAGTTGTGACCAACTCACCCAAATAGATTAGTCAACTCACCCAAGTTTTTGGTCAACTCACCCACGTTTTTGGTCAACTCATCTAAGTTTTAACAATTAAGAGAATACATCGGAAACTTATTTTTCGTTTAGATATACAATTTTGATTATCAAAGCTATGCTTTAAAGTCACAAAAAAAACAATTGATTTCAGATTGAAATTAAGCACTTTGCGCCCCCAGGCAAGTGCGCATACGTTCCTCTTATTTTAGAAAATATAATATCGCTGTTATCTCGAATGTTGCAGAAAAATCTATATTAATATTCGAATATTTATGGATATCAATGCCAATTGAATAAGAAAACGTGATTTTTTGTCTTATAATGTGACAAAATAATTGGGTGAGTTGTCTAAAAAATAGGGTAACTCGTCCAAAAAACTTGGATGAGTTGACCAAAAACTTGGGTGAGTTATCCAAGAATTTGGGTGAGTTGACCAATTTTTTTTGGGTGAGTTGGTTTTTGGGTGAGTTGTCCTGATCCCGAAATTTACTCACATGAGGTCAGCATGAGTTCATGGTGAGGTTCTGTCACTGGATTTTGTTGAATTGAGAAGTATGTGTAGTAAATTGTCGCCTTGTATGTTCCAGTGGGGAAACGGTCAATCGTATATAATGTGCTTATATGTATTTGAGACAATCACAAATAGTCACCAATTTTGTTGCTACAGAAATCAACGAATGTCTTAGCAATCAATGTTCCGTGCCTGGAGTGTTCGGTTTTATCTACAAAGTTGTTGCCTATTAACGTTAATATTCGCTTATATAAGCTTGCAAATGTCAAATAATGAATAATTTGGTTTCCATTGAAATCAACGAATGTCGTAGCATCCCATGTCTGGATGTAGCATCCATCCCTGGCGTCTTTGGCTGTGAAAATAGAGTCTATGCGTATATATGTGCATTTATCTGTTTTGCTTATGTAAGCAAATGTAAAAAAAAATATGTTTTAATAGAAATCAACGAGTGCCGTAGCATTCCTTGTCAAGTACCCGGGGTCTTTGGCTGTGTCAACAGGGCCAATGCTTATATTTGCTTCTGTAGGCCTGGTTACACGGGAACCCACTGCGAATCGGGTAAATTAATTATTTTAACTCATTTTCACGAATGCATAACGATATCTTATTTGACTGATTTATATATATCAAATTCATATCAAATAATGAATAGTGATATCAATAAGTTATCAAGAATGTGTCTTTAATATTTCAATTGCATATCTAAATCGAGTATCCTTATCCTACAAGTTCAAGTCCGAAATTTGTTGTGACTTTTATAATTTCTCGAAGTAAGTTAAAGCTTTACATTGAAAATGACGAACTGGTGTTTTGTCTGAAAAATATTAGGCCTATATTTTTATTTATTTATTTTTTATTTTTGGTTACCAGATATCGACGATTGCCAAGGAGACCCTTGTGAAAACGGAGCGACGTGTGTTGATGGGCGAAGGCAATACTCGTGCGAGTGTGCCGAGGGGTTTCGAGGAACTAACTGCCAAACGGGTAAGGAATATTGGATGTCGGACAACTCACCCAAAAACCAACTCACCCAAAAACCAAATCACCCAAGTTGTAACCAACTGCCCAAATAGATTAGTCAACTCACCCAAGCTCTTGGTCAACTCACCCAAGATTTTGCAAGATATTTCGATTTTTAAGGGTCAAACCCGTTTTTTGAAGGGCAGAGGTTGGCTGTAGTGTACAAAGCCAGGGTCCTGTAACATATTGGTATTGGCGCTAGATAAGATATTATGTAATAATATGCATGTGAATATGTTTGATGATTTGAATGAGCTAGCTAATTCGATATGAAGTTTATCAGGGGATGTTAAATAGTTAAGTTTTAGTAAAATTCGTATAATAATGGTTGACATTTATAGCCTGAAATTGCCTAGGTACAGGTTAGGCCTACATATCTATATGTTTCTATTTTTAGACATAAACGACTGTCAGTGGGTCACGTGTCAACACGGTGGCACGTGCACAGACGGCATCAACGAATACACGTGTCAATGTGCTACCGGATATACGGGGCAACATTGTGAAATCAGTGCGTCACTATTTCAATTGTTCTTTTTTACCAAATCTTATTTAATCTAATCTAAATCAAATCTAAATTAAACCCTATTTCGCATGTTCAAAACCTGAACTGTATAAGTCGAAATTTATGAAATGTTCTTTGCAATTAAAGGCTCAGGGTATAAAGTTTTGTAAATGAAATGTGTTGCACCTACTTGTATTTGCTTTCAACAACACTGAACTATTGGATTTTTGTTTTTAGTATTTGGATTTCTATGTTGTTTAATATTTATGATTGTGTTTTAGATATCGATGATTGTCAAGATGCAGTGTGTTTATATGGAAGCACGTGTGTCGACGGTATTGAAACGTACACGTGCACGTGTCCCGCTGGAAGAACCGGTCCATTCTGCGAAGAAGGTAATTACATTAAGGATTGTTTTGCCATTTTGTGTTATATACATGTACATGAATGCTGATTTCGGACTTGACTTGATTGTGATGGAGTCTATACAAACGCAAACTCAGCTATCCCTCATTTGATTCCGTTTTCCTTTTGCATACGATCAAATAACATTCATAAGATCTGTGCTTTAAATAATTTACTACACTGATTGTGATTATTGATGAAAGATATTTCAATAATCTTTTGATGAATTATGTTGGCCTTTTGATTTTTTGTAGGTTTGATTTTCTATGTAGTTGATTTTTTACTGTTGTTTAAGAAGCGGAAGATTTGCCCCTCCCTTAGTGCAGTTTCTTTTTTTTTTGGTAAAAAAGAGTGCATAAAGAGAGTATTTATTATTTTTTAGACATAGACGAATGTAATTCTGTGACGTGTGCCAATGGCGGAGCGTGTGTTGATGGAGCGAACACATTTAATTGCATCTGTGTTTTTGGCTTTGAAGGCGATCTCTGTCAAACAAGTAAGAATTAATTAACAAATAGATATCAAGCAAGTAAATTTGAATTTTATCTGTATTGCAAAAAGCTTCAATGGCATAGTGCTATTCGATTTGTATGAAATGATAAAGTTTGAAAAAAAAAACAGTTGTATCTTTGAAAATCAACCACATTTATTGGTGTACAGTTAACCTGAAATAATTCATTTTTATTTTAAAATTAAACATATATTTCTAATTTTCTCTTCTGATCACGGAAATCACCCATTACCATAACGTTTTGCACTTTCCTCTAAATATGTATATACAGTAGAACCTCGTTAACTCGAGGTCCTCGGGACTTCAGATTTTCCTCGGGTTAGCCGGGAATTCGAGTTAACCGTGTTTTTATAAGACTTATATATAAGAGATGGGACTTCTTGATCACCTCGAGTTAACGGGTAATTCGAGTTAACCGTGCTCGAGTTAACGAGGGTCTACTGAACATGTATTTATATATTTATACAATTATATTGTTATCAGATATCGACGATTGCGTTGGTCATGCGTGTGAAAACGGAGGCACGTGCTTGGATGGAGTGGGAGGATATAGCTGCGACTGTCGACCGGGCTATGTTGGATACTTTTGCGAAACTGGTTCGTGTTAAAGGGATTAAAGACGTTATAAAGAAAACTATATGAGCTTTTATCATCAATCTTTTGATTGTGTTTGGTTTCGAAAAAGAAGATATATGTCGTCAGATTCTTCATTTATCTTAGTGTATATATTATGTTTTTGGATCATTCGAAGTATATAGCAATTAAGATTTTCTGTTCAAAAAGACAACTTTTACTATTGTTAGATATAGTTTCGATTTTTCGCTTCAAACATGAAAGCGATTTACAATGTCAAGCTTAAAAGCAATTAATATAAAATCATAATAAGCACACTAAATGCATTAATGATAAGCAGAAACATGTCACTCCTAAGTAAATTAGCGAAAACAAACTGCCTTTTAGTCGTAAGCAGTTGTGAGGGCATTCTGTGCTTCCATGGCGGCGTGTGTATTGAAGATGGATCAAACTCACATTGTGATTGTGCAACTGGCTACGCTGGGCCGAATTGCCTAACAAGTAAGTTATAACATTTATAAAGAAGTTATGATTGAGATCGGATACCGGTTAACCCGCGAATGCAAAGTTGTCATAGAGGGCTTAACCGTAGAGGCGCAGAGACGAACAATTTGGTGCGAATGTATTTACAAGTCAAAAAGATTGACTTATATATGTTTGTGCAAGTTTGTATTTACAGATAAAGAAGTTAATCAAGTTAATCAAGAAAAAAAAAAAAGTTTCAAAAAATGTATTTTTCTTTTCCAATTTTTAAATGTAACACTTTATATTTTTTCTGTCAGCTTATGGACATTCGGATTAATATTTAATATATTTATCATAGGGTAGTTATGATTATCAACTAATCAATAATTAATTATGTTTACTTGCAGATATAAACGAGTGTCTCTCTGGCCCGTGTCTCTATGGCAATTGTCAAGACGACGTTGATTCTTACGTCTGTTTGTGTGATCCGGGGTATACGGGTATAGAATGCCAATCAAGTAAGTCACTATTGAATTGTGTAATAACAAATATTTATGAAAGCTTTGTAAAAAATGTTGTATATTGCTAGCATTTTTCAAATGATTATATGTTGAAAAGCAAACACGGTATATTTTAAACAATTTGAAAGATGATGGGTCACATTGTTATATCTGGTAATGATAAGATAAAAAAAAATCATTGTACATAAATAACATACATTCATGGTATACGTTTGCAATGTACTCAAAATGTATTCTTCCTCATCAATACTATTTCCTTGCTGTTTAGGATCTATAAATCAAGTTTTCAACCTTTTAATTGTCCGTACAAACAAAAATTATGTCCTCAAAATCCATCATTCTAAATCACTATTTCTTTTATCCAAAGAAGAATAGTAAACCCTTTCTTGATTTCTAGATATAAACGATTGCGAAGGAGTTATTTGTCAGAACGGCGGTGTTTGTATAGACGACGTTAGATCGTATACTTGCGATTGTGCCGATTGGTTCAATGGAGAATTCTGTGAAAATGGTAAAACATATCTAAAAATAGTGTTTATGCATCCGTCGATTAATATGTGCGATATAATATTAAATTCAAGACGTAATTAACTTTGATAATTGATAATAGCCTACCTGAAAAAGAAAATAAAAAATCCAATTGTGTCCTATTCATTCTCAATATATTGATTAAAGGGCGTAAGTTAAAACAAGTTTAGCTAATATGAAATATATAAACAAAAACACATTTTTCATAAGAATAATTAAAAGTATGTATTTTATATATTTCCTGAGGTTTGATATTTTAATTTTAAACTCTAACTTTCGCTTGTTTTATTTCAAGACATAGACGAATGCGCAAGCTCACCCTGTGAAAACGAGGCTAGATGTGATGACGTCATCAATGGGTACACGTGCACTTGTCTGTCGGGATACACCGGCGAGCGATGTCAACATGGTAAAATGTTGATATTTTGTTCATTTTTCCTGCAATATTATATTCTTGTAGCCTGCATGCATTACCTTTATCCTTGTGTAATGTGGACTTTTTAAAATTGAAGATTTGTTTTCAAGGTGATGGTTTACCAATAACCTAAAAATAGTGAACTTAAATACACTCGGTACCATTGTCAACATGATAAAACAGTGTTTCCGTTTATGTACCGTAATATTTGGAAAATGTGTATACGGTTTCTTAGAGAATACCGATCCATTTCTTAATTGATTACATTATGACGTCATTTCCTTTTTGCAGAAATCGATGAGTGTCTATCCTCGCCGTGTGTAAATGGTATATGCTACGATAGGGTGGATCACTATGCGTGTAGATGCTTTGCTGGATTCACGGGAACAGACTGTGAAATCGGTAAGTAACAGAAAGATGTAAGCAATTTGTACAAACACCGAAAAGTGATAATATCAAATGAGTACTCTGTAAAGACTATTTATTTGTTTCAAAAATTGTTGAATGACGAAGAAGTATTTTGTTGTTTTTGTAACGTGTACCTACAATCTGCCGTAATTAGATTTTTCTCAAAACGTCAACTTCAGACATAACACAATGTTGCACGGAGCCCTTCAATTCCAAACTGAACCTATTTTGTTTTTCAGACATAGATGACTGTGCACCGAACACGTGCGCAAACGGTGGCACGTGCACGGATCTAGTAGACGACTTTTATTGCACGTGTCCACGTGGTTATGGTGGCACCTTCTGTCAAATCGGTGAGAATGGCCAATTATTATATTTTATGTTGTTTGATTTATACTAGTTTGGCGCATAGGTTAGCAAAATCAACTAGTGGGTGAATATGAAGGTAAAACAAATCTCCTGTTCAATGTTTGTTCAAATATAATGAACGACTGTTTTAGGACAAATCGAAAATGTCTATTAATTATTAAATTTCATTCAAAAACAAGCAGTTACTGTTTATAAGTAAAAAACACCAATACATATAAATATTCTTTATACGGTCGATAAAACGGTAAATGACCAAACTGCATTTAAAATATTCAAATACCAAACTGCATTTAAGATATTCAAATACGTATTTTTCAGACACCGATGAGTGTGCTGGTGCTGTATGTCTGCACGGTGGCACGTGTCATGACGGTGTCGCAAGTTACACGTGTACGTGCCAAACGGGGTACACGGGGGTCTTCTGTGAAATAGGTAAGTAGAGAAAAAATATTGTTCAAAAACATTAAATATGTACAGTAGTGATTTCTGAAGGGGAGCAAGACATGTGCACATTCTTGAACATGAATCAGATGTTATCCGCGGAATTCTGCGAATTTTGATTTTGAAATAAAAATATACGCTTCATTCATGGAGAAAAAATGATAACAATGTCAATGGAAATACTAAAAAAATGAATTAAAAGAATTATAAAACAGAGTGCCAAAGAAAAATCTATTAATTTACCGCCTTTATTATCGAAGTTCTCAGTTTGCAAAATTAAATTGTCATTTTTTATTTATGATAATAGTGCAAAAGACCCTGACTTAGTATCTTAATTTAAGATCGCAGTTCTTCACTCACTAAATTTACCTCTAACTTCCTTTTACAATAAAAAAACATTTATTTTTAGACATAGACGACTGCACACCCTCACCCTGTGAAAATGGCGGGATCTGTGAAGATGCCTCGAATGACTTTGTGTGTCACTGTATGCCTGGTTATGGCGGAGAGCGCTGTCAGTTAGGTATCACCCTTCTTTCCCTTCGGTGTCAATGTATGTTTTTTAATCCATTTCTCCTCTATCGTTCTCTCTCTCTTTCTCTCTCTCTTTCTCTCTCCTCCCTCTTACTCTATCTATTTTTCGCTATCGCTCTATCATACTGTTTCTCCCTTTCTATATATCTCTCTCTGTTTCTTTCTTTCTCTCTCTATTTCTCTCTCTCCTTTCTCTCTCTCTCTCTCTCTCTCTCTCTCTCTCTCTCTCTTT
>LQRL01087425.1:0-19226 GCA_001703475.1 Hydroides elegans
AGATCTTTATAATTTATACAATATGCATGTAAATGTTAAATTATCTGAAATAATGAAAAAAATAATGTATCGCAGCATCGAAATTCACCTGGTAGGTATATACGGGGAGTGGAATCGAGGCCGAATAAATAATCGTTTCGAATAAAGTTACTATATGTAGAACATAAATTTCAGTGTTTCCGACGACTGGGAAATTGTTCGTCGCTTTATTTGCGAGTACAGTCTAAACCTTTCCAATCCCTACTATCTTCATCCCAGATTTCACTAATATTGCATGTAGGTCCATGATGCATAGCTGTCAGAAAGCTTATCGTTGTATCGACCAATCACTTGTTCTGTCACTTCTTTTTCTTCTTTACGATTTACATATGTTTATGATGTTTCTTAACATTTAAAATAAACCTAAAATATGACTGATTATGTGCCCAGTTAATTTATTTTTAATCGTCATAGTGGTTTCGGTGTTATATGAAACGCTATCGTTGCTAATTTTCTCCATACATAACTTATAAACAGCGCTTTTTCAATAAATCACTTTATGTCTCAAACCAAGTGATCGAGATGACCAAGCCAAAATTTTAAAAACAAATATATATTATCATTTTCTTCGATTTCAAATGTATACACTCTTCAAAATAACACTTTCAAAATAGACGTGAGCTGCCCCTTTAATTAAACGTTCTGAATAGCATCATAATCTTGAATGTAATGGATAAACAGGAGCTGTACTTTTTGAGTGGAACAGATGCATAAAGTGTAACTATCGTTTTGGACAAAGTTAAAGTAAACATGCAAGTATCTTACACTATGATGATGATCAGCAATCGAGATCTTTATTGTATGGAAAGGTTCTTTAGATTGAAGAAAATATATTTGTGTTTTAGATAATGCATATATGAACAGACAACGTAAAATTTAACACTCCAAAGAATTATGACATGCATTATAAGACATAGGCATGTATATTGTGAGATTGACATGGAAATGATAATTAATTCTACAAGATTAATTATTTATTTGCATCCTTTACATATGAACATGATATATTTAACAGAAAGAGCCTATGTTTCCTTCAGTTTTTTGTTGCAAAATACTTTACGACTGCAATCAATTATAATGATACATTTTATTTTTTTGCAATAGTTAATTTCATTAATATTACTCTGACAATTCAAAAAGAGTTTTATATTTAAAAAGCTTACTGTAGGCTAAATATATATGTGAACTATCTAGATAAGATTGATTGTATTTTTTTGTCATAGTTTCAACATTAGTCTAACTTATTTGGTGTATAAATGTAATGATGTTTAAACTGTGAATCAATTATTGTATCATCTAGCAATTTAGCACAAATATTTGTTGTCGCAATAAGTATTTACAATGTATACCTAACTGGTAATCCAGCCTTTTTAATTTTATGTTCGTATACTTTGTCTATTTCTTCGCTTTGTGCAACTGTTAGAATATCCTTCCATCCTCCAACCTATTTAAATACATATTATATGTTGTTACTGTGACATAAAGTGAGTTTTATTATAATTTTAATCAAATACCTTATTCTTTGTCTTAGGTATTTGAACAGCCTTTAGAAGTTGGCAAATGTGTCAACATTGCTCCGTAAAGGATGCAAATGTTAATGTTATTTTGAAAGACACACAGGGTAAATGCATAAAACTATTATTTGTGGTCTGGAATACCATATTATGATTTATATCCTGGTGTGTTTTACTTGTTTTTACTTGTTTTAACTATGTTATATAATTGAATACAACTTACTTTCCCTTTCCGTATGAAATTGCCCTTAATTGTCGGATTATGAACCGAATTCACTGAGGCATTTTCTTGCATGTTATCAAAGCTGACATGCTGCTTGATTTTCTCAAGCAGCTCATCATTCAATGATTTGTTGAGAAACTTTGCCATTTTCCTTAATACCCCCATTATGTCCTCTTGTGTCTCTTCAAAAGTTATGATCAGGACATTCGGATGATGTCTCAGATTCCAGTAACTTAGGTTCATATCGATGCTATCGCCATAGATAAGGCGTTTATCACGCCAAAGTGATATGAAATCATCCATACTGCCCTTAAAAGGAAGCAAAACCATAATATACTCGTTGATACGAAATGTTGTTAAGTATACTTTGTAATACTGTCTTAGCCTTCTTTAGGATATGACTAGAGACTTTTACAGAGTTATGTAGGATCAGATAGGGGTTAAAGCAACACAAATAAGTGCCATGATTTGTTATTTTAAAATAAATTGTAGTGTAAATATTTGATTATAATAACCTAGTATTAATATGTAAATATTTTTTTATATACGAGGAAAAGTTTGATTTAATTGCATAGCTTACATTGAATTGTATGACTGTGCTGTTGATATAGAAATTATACCACGACACAAGTAAATCTTTCGGATTTCGCATCACATGGACCACCTTTGCGTTTTCATGTTGAATCTATAACAAAATAAGAATGCGGTCTACAAGGAATAAGATAAAATATATAGTGTGCTGAAACGCAAAATAAATTATCAACACATCGAAACAATACATCCCACTTTCAGAAATAGGATATAAGTTACGATTTGTTTATCATACTTTTTGTATTATTCATTATGTATATGATAATGATTTATGTAATTTTTGTCACACAAATAAAAATTTATCTCCAACATTTTTCAACTTCCTTGATGCAAATGTGACTTATGTTACCTGTCGTTTAAAGCAATGGGCCGGCAAATGTGTTTTGATAACCGTAGATTGTCCATTGGCTTGGCGCTGCTGTAGACGGGAGAGATTGTTTGGACCTGATCCTGGTATGAATGGTTCACGTTCCACGTAAATGATTCTGAAGGACAAAGCGAGTTTTCTATATTCTAAGTTCACATTATTGCATAAAACATGGCCAATAAAGCCTTTCGTAATGTATCTATACGTTTAGTGGTATTAAGCATATACACTCAGTTTATAGTTGTGCTATAACTTAATGTTATTTATGTATAAAAGTAATTGAACCCCATTAAGCAAACATAATAGATAATGTATTTTTTGTTAAATACAAAATGCATACTGCCCTTATGTTTGAAATGTTTTTTTTAAAAACAATTTTATATATTAATATCACTTTGGAAAAAAATTCAATCAAACATAAGTTGATATTATAATCTTGCCTGTCATAATGTTTTATTGATTTCGCTTGTTCGAAATCGCCTTCAGAGTGTATCAAGAAAAGAGCTTCTGAGAGCCAAGTGTTCCCTAAAATAGATATCAGTGTCTCAATATGATAAATGTTTAACATTATTTAATAACAATATAATAAATGATATTTAGGAATGTAAGCTATAACATTCGCAGCGTGTCATTAAAGTATGAGCAATTGGCAACATACACTTTTTCAAACATCATGTAATCGTTTCTTCTTTAAGTGATATCGTGATATCAGAGTCATATATAAATTTGCATATAACATTAAGCTCCTTGGGCGAGTTGTTTTGCGTTCATTATTCTAAAATATAGATAATTTATATTTACTCACCTGAACGAGGATATGATGCAATTATTACATCATCTGATTTTATTTTAAGGGATTCTTTGATAGTATCAATTGTTTGCGCTTTAATAGCCTCACGGGGTAAAACCATTCCATCATATGTAAACTCCTCGATGTTTTTATCCATTGTTTATTTGAACTGTCAGTACACTTGCTTTTGTATTTATAACGTTAAATTGATTTCTCGATTAATACAATATGCAAATAGAATTAATCTCGTACGGTTATAAAAATCGAACATGTATCTTTATAACGCATATATGAATATTACAACTAATAAATATCTACTCTTAAGAAAAGTGATTGATAACCTTGAATGCACTTGATATATAGGTTAACACTGCAAATCACATCTCTATCAGTCATCAGTCGACATTATCACATCACCTCTTATGATGTTGGTTTTCTACACAATCATGATTACGAAAAGTGCTAAAGCGTTGTAATGTACACAAATCAAAAACAACGGATAAAGAAAGCATTTCTTGGTTATATTTCTTCATTGTAATATCTAGTTGATGCATTGCAAATAGTCTAGTGGCGGAAAATGCAGCAAGTTTTGCTATTGAAATTGAAATGACTAAGCGCTTTGACAAACTCATCTTTTTATGACAAATCAGATATTTAGAGAAAATCGTGAGAAAAGAAAAATCAAACTAACCATGGCTATCATTAAAAAAAATAAAAGTAGAGGAACAGATATCGGTTAAAATAGAAATAAAACTAACGAAAAGCTAGAAAAAAGGTCAGACACAGTATCTTAAAAGACAAGTGCACATAATATGAAAATATGAAAAGAGACCTAAGCGGGGAGAAGTCAGACGAATTGCTTCAAATGATATGTAAAACAGTATAGAAGTATGTAAACACAAAAGTCTAGAAAGAAAGCGTAATCATTAAGTTGCCTTAAAAAGAAAACACATTTTATGGTCTTTGAAATGCCCATCTTGACATGGGTGAGCTAGCGATTCCCTAATGGGGCCCAGTTACTATTAATCTCGAGGTATGGAATAGCTAGACAACAGTGTCTTGATAATGGCTCATAAATAGACCTTACCTACGTGGCCAATTTACACGACTAAACATATGTCAAAGGATATGATGATTATGTTTTATAAGAGTAAAATGAAACTGCAAAGTATTTTCATTACACATTTAGTTGAAGTGTTCTCAAATTGTCACTTAAAAATAATATACAAGGGCGAGCGATATGTAAGCTTATTTCAATCAATGAACAAAGAAGTATTGTGTATTGGTCACCTTGGCTGACTTTAGCCTTTGCTGTCATCTGACCTTTACGTTGATTCGAAAATAATTAGCCAATTTTATTACCAAATCCTAACATTAAGATGACACCAGCGCATTTTTTGTCAGAGTTCTTTTTGAGATCTTGAATCATGGTTGTTACAGGTTTGGAAATGCTATATTCATTAGAAATAGATAAAGTACAATATAAGTTTATGTTTATATTCATGGTTGTAGGTAAATGGATAGTTATTTTATTGAACTATGGTTCACATATCGCTTTGCAATACATGCTATTATTATATAATTATTTATGCCTTTTGAATTCGTGACGTTTGTACAGCTACACATATATCTTATCAATCATGTTTCATTTTGCTTAGTACAACCATTTGAATAATTATATGATTGCATTTTATTATCACGTACAATTCCGAAACTTATGTTAAGTAACAATTACAATAAAGATAACAATGTAGCTTGACTTTATAATTGGGGTCATTTCCTTGCTATATCCGCAATATATAAGATGGAGAACAGAATACTCTCATCACGAACCGGGTCTTAGCGTGATATAATCAATATAATTAATATAAACATTACAGCGGAAATAAGGCATATTTTCATTTTTTTTTTCATTTGTAATTATGTATACTTAAAGCAGACCCAGCAAACCAACAACCTCTCAAATTTTATAAGAACTACAGTGGGTGCAAAATATTGCTTAGCTCTTTGAAAGATATATCTAAATATAATATTCGGTATAATATATTGCTCTGTTTTATAATGTCTTATATTTCTAAAGCTCGTATAATATGCTGTGTATAACCCCGATAGGAATTGAAAATGATTTAAAAACTAGGTAGTTCTAGTGGTATTCATTTTCAAAAAGTGTGATTAGATATAATTGCGAAAAAAGGATGAAACCGTTTATAATCGAGACAGGATACGGGCTAAATATGACACGGCCTACCTACTTTAATTAAATTCCTAGAAAAAAGAAGATTGGTGTTGTTTGCTTTTTATGCATGTAACGTGAGACCAGAATTCAACCCGAGCACTTGACTTAATCAATCAAAGTGTCGTATTTAAAAAGTTTCTTTACTGGGAAAACGTTTTTAGAAACTCAATTGAATGTGTGATAAAATATGTAAATGATGCATAAACCGACCACATATAAAAGATTATCCGTCTACAAATAGATGGTCAACAATGTAAACACACTTAACTACCAAAGAGAAAATATTGTAAACAGCCTTTTTGTAAATCTCGTGTAATGCCCTTCTACTGTTAAAGACACCCTTTTGTGTGGGCCTCGATATGTGTGGTTCTGTAGTCACACCTTAATGAAAAAAGATGCAAATATACACACTGACGTCAAACAAGTAATCTTGCGGTAATATAACAAAAACGACAAAACAAAATCATAGATCATATTAAGTCTTACATGTTCTATATATGACCGGTCGCAATCACCTTTTTAAAGGCAAATTGTTTGGCGCTGTAGCAGAAAATTATGTTCACAGATGCAAAGAGATGAAGAAAACTAAGCTGTATATAATACCGCGTGATTTATGACGTCACGTTGACATGATTTGATGGTGATAACTAATTATTATAGGTCATCACAATATAAAGTTTTCTCCTGAATCCTGAAATAATAAGCAATTATGGCTTCCATGGTCTTGTTTATGCTGAATAACTGATTAATTCAAATCACATTTAGATCAAAGAAGACCCTGATTTTGATTATCTTCACTGATTGTGCATGATTAGTGGAATAACATACTTCGCATCTTTGAAATTATATCTAATAGACTTTTACACTGAATATACGGGCGAAATCATGTCACCTTTGAGTTGGGTAAATGTTGTAGGTTTAATGGTAATTTATTCACATGACAACCTGATTCATTCTTGCATTAACCATTTAGATATTCAACTGCGTAATATCAGTTTGATATATTGCAAATCATTTGAGCAATTTGCCTGTTAAACTTATTATAATCATAATCGGGTGTATCAAATATTCGAACAGCGCGTGTAAAATTATTTGACGGAATATTATAAATTGGTAATTTCAAAACATGATAAGTTATATAGTTTATCATGTTTATATTTGATAGGAGGACCTAGCAAATATCTGTAAATTATATATGCTATTTGCATTTTTAACTTGCTAGCATTTAAGAGATCAAAACAGAAACGACGTTGCATTTTAGATGGTTCCTACTGTATCTATGCAAATATAAGTTATAGTAACGTTTTTGATATCTATTTATTGGTTTAGAAAATAAAATTAAGGCATAACAATTATCGAGAAACCCTTGTCCATAAAATAATGTATATTCAAAAGGTGTATTTCTTTCATTTAATGCAAACAAACGTCTCCATGCATAGATGGTTTGTGCAGCTGATAGATTTGTGTCACGTTGCTGTCACGATATTTGCGTTGTTTGTTGTTGGCAAATCAAGAATAAAATAATGTCAAAAAACATAATCTTCCACATAACCATTTTACAACAAAATGTACTTTTAATAACAGTTTTAGGCTGTGTTAAGAAAATAAATAGTTTGTTGCGCACGAGAAAATGTGGCACTTGTCACTATTCTGATCAGGAAAAATACATGACATCTAACAGCAACATGATTACGTTTCGAGTTAAAAATCAAAAGCAGGTGGCACAGAACCCTACAATTCTAATCCTGCTTTTTCGCTATGCTCCTCTTAATACTACTAATAAAATAATATGTAAAATATGTACTCTATTATTGCCATATATTATTACACTTAAGCTTTATGACTTATTTTAATTATAACTGCAGTCTAGTGATGTTCTCATAAGCTATTAGGTATCAGAGATAGACACACATATACAATAACTAAATCCGATGTTTATTTTCTCCACATAGCGCAAAACAAATAAACAGAAATGAGAGGCTTATGAAATGGATGGTTAAAGGGTTCCTACGACACTAATAATTGCTTCAATAATTACAATATGAAACGCCAACTCAGAGATATAATCAACACTTTACATATCCGAATATTCACAATTGTACCTACAAAATTCTTACATATCTATGAGTAAGAAATCATAAAAAGAACTCTTTTTGCTTTTCATATTTTATCAAGGGAGCAAAAATTGAAACTAATTATTGGACTTGTGATGGGCTTGAATGCATCTCAAATACCTGCAAAAAGGCACAATTTACCACATTTTATTTTAAGAAATACGACACGAACAAATGGAGGATAAAAAGGTTCACGAATAATTGCTTCGATAATTACAAAGTAAAGCATCAACTTGTATATATAAGTATTACTTAACAAATGAAAACATTCATAGTTGTTACCAGCAAGCTCCTACAACGATTTAAGTAAGCAATTATAAAAAGACCTTTTTTTGTTATTCATATGTTATCAAAGGAGCAAAAATGAAACTAATTATTTGACTAATGATGGGTTTGAATGCATCTCAAATACATGTTATAAGTTAAAATTCGCTATAATTTACTATGACAAATATGACATGAAACAACAGCTCAGATATATCTATATGTGATGTTTGACTGATGATTGCACTATAAAAGGGTTTCATAAAGTGAAACACAAAAATCGGAAAAAGATTTTTCTTCTAAGTGCACGAGTGACATCGGTCCTTATAGCACCAAATGTCGATATAAAGTAACACATAGAACATACTAAAAAGCGTTGCAGCTTTCCGCAGTGTAAACAGATCCTTTATGTGAGCTAATTAAGCGAGCGTCGGAAAAGTTAATTGCCATAAGGATTAAGAGGCTATATAAAATGAGCTGAATTATAGTGTTGCTGGCAGTTATTCGCTGATACTGGAAAGATTTGGACGACCACCGATATAGATTGATAAGAGTTTACTAGGCTATTGCAAGAATCTATATGCATATTGTAGTTATCGGAATCACAGAAGTTATCTAACAACACAAAACAAAGTTTACATAAATAGATTTCATAATCATCAAATATAGGACCTCTTTGTTCAAGATAATTAAATGATTGATATTCAGCCTTAATTTAAGAAACACACGATTAAATACATATATAACAGCTATGGAATCTTCGACAGGCACAAGTATTTGTCAAGATAACTCAAGTCTTCATGATTTTGAAATGACAGAAGCATCGTTTGAGATGCCGATTAATGAAGATGTGCCGCCACACGTTAAAATATGTGCTGAATATATTTGTCAATCGACAGACATACATCCTGCAATTCACATTGCTGCTCTGTTATTGTTTGGATTATTTGGATGCAGCGCGAATTGCTTTTCCATTTTCATTTATACAACAAAGGTAAAATACGCTGGCAACAGATTCTACATATTGTTGCTTACTTATTTTGATATGGCCGCCTTACTATTCAACCTGCCATAGTATGTTTTTCTAAAGTATATAGCATGCTGCGTTGTGCATTTGACGATATTTTGGCCATACAGGGTGTTGCTTGGTTGTTACATCGCAACTTTAACGGCAATGGCCGTAGAGAGACTTGTTGCAGTCGCGTCGCCATTCCAATTTGAAAAAAGAGAAAAATAATAAGATATATACTAATATCTTTCTTTATCGCGTTGCTGAGCGTGATCTGCGCTAGACTCATGATCGAGAAAGCAAAACCTATACTTAAACAGGTTAATATCCTGTTTCCACTGATATGCGTGACGGTTTTGGCTTTAATATATGTAATTATTATCATACTGCTACTGCAGCAATCAAAAAGAGGAATAGGGAAAGCATCTTTGAAGGTAACCCCAAGGGACACAATGCGCGCAAAGTTATTCACATTTTATATCTTTATATATAAGTATAATACCTATATATAAGTTTTTATATTTTATATATAAGTGTAATCTCGATATTACATCAAGTGTATAAAACACCTTTTTCGGTAGGTATATATCGGGGGTACTCTTCGTTATCGATAACATAATAGTTTTATTTTGATTTTAATTGCATATTCTTTAATCAAAACGGGGTTTCACAAAATTACTGTTTTGATAAGTATCATGACATATTTAGTTGTAGACCGAAGCTCGCAATTCCATAATCTAGTTGAATAAGTGTGTGTTGCGATGAATTTATAAAACACAGTTTACACGCTATCAATACAAAAAATATCTATTTTTTAATCTCCACGCAGAAACGGGAATGAAATACAACCGAAGCAACAAAACAAACCCATTGACCATCAACCAACCAAACATTTAGACATTACATATTTGAAGCCTTCTGAACCCGTTCAAACCAACACAAACAGTGGCGGACAGAAGGCGAAAAGCAACAAGCAACAACGTCACATGGTCGCATTGAAGATATGTATCAGTCTCATAACACTGTATTTTATATCCGTAACCCCATTGTATTTGGTTGCATTTAAAGTAATTGATAAGAGACCATATTTTGTGTATTTCATTTTATCAAATCATATTGGTACTGGTCCTCTCAATTTCTGGTTGTATAAAGATTTTCGTACCAATGTCAAGCTGCTAATTGGAAAGCTGAGGAAAATAAATGAATGATTTTTAAATAACTACAACTATATGATCAAAGATTCTTCGAGGTTAGGTTAATTACTTTTCCTCAAGCGACATATGTTGATTTGAAATGTTGTTATCAAAGATGTTATCAAAGATGTTATACTTTACCTTAAATAGTTGACATATCACGAACCGGTTTGCAATTGAATTCATGAAACGCATGTGAGTATTTCAAAATTACGGTTTACGATATTTAGTGTTTTTGGAAGTGGTTTACTAAAATAGCATTGATAATATTTATAATGCAATAAAAATACTAATTCTGATGCAAAGGCCATTAGAATGTCATAGAGGTTTATTCACTATGTTATGCATTTAACTACAAATAAACTAAATATAGGATGAAGAAAGAAATGTAATAAATTGGCATATTCTCATGTGATTTATACGGAGCGTCAAAATTTTGTAAAGTTAATCAACAAATTGTTTACTTTATGTTGACGGCTATTGGTTTGAGTCGATGTGAGAGAAAAAATCTAAAGATTAATGTTAATTTGTCTTCGTAATTTTATATTGTATGGTAATGGTAAATATACCCCCTTTCATGCTTAAGTCCATTATTAGTTAACTCTTGTCAAGACACATAATTTTATATAGCTTTGATTTTCCTTAGGTGCTTTGATAGATAGAATATGAGAAATCGTGTTAATCTTTACATTTAATTATCCTTTATGGTTAAGATGTTCGTTATAGATTGGTATGTATAATCTTAATAAGTTATGGGACATTATGAGGAAAAGCTGTCAAAAAGTAATGGAAATATATCTCGATAATCTATATACATGTACGTTGTCTAAATGCAAGAAGTGTAATGTGAGCTTATGTTAACTTAAGTATAAAAAATTGACATACATATATAGTATTCATGCATCAGAGAAAAAAAAGTTGTTCGCTAGTTTCAGTAAAATAATATAATAAACTAGTGTTTTGTTAAACATTTTGTTTATTTCATAATTCTAGAAAGCTTGATAACCGAGCGTCTCAAATGATACAAAAATGTATAAATTTCATGTAAATCGTTATTATAAGGGAATTATCGTTTAATATGATGACTATGATAATTTTAATTACGATAAGACACCATTCAGGCTGTATATGAAATGTATTAATGCAGGTGAATAATCAAACAGCTAGTTCGATTCCAAATTTTAGGTTAGGTGAGTTCCACCAATATTTCATTGATTGTGTGAAATTACTCATTATCTGACTTAAACTCTTATCAATAGAATATTAAAACATGGAAGGAACTCTTTTCTGAAGAAATAAGAATACTTATGTAAGATAGAATACGTCATAAACACAGTAATGTACTAATCCGGGTCGTTACGTCTCTGACATCAAGTCCAAAAACATAGGAGAGAAAACGAATGATGTTTTAGAAGTTTACTTATACAATGATGAAACGAATTCATCCACAGCCTTAAGTGATGTAATATTTTTCCTTGAAATAAATTATTCTTTGTTTTGCATCGAACAAAAAACGAAAATCGTTTGCACCAGAACGATGCAAGAAAAAATAGAGACGTTCCAAGCTCCTCCGAAGTTTAATTAAAATGAGTATATTACAGTATTAATGAGTATTATAAATGTGTATTATAAAAAATCACTATAAACCGAATCAATGTCATGTAATTATACCATTTTCATAATTCTGGTTTTGGTCATCATCATAAATACGATTCTAAAAAAGAAAATTATTTTAATTTGAATTAAAAAAACAACCCATATAAAAAATATTGAATAATCCATTCAACCGGAATCACATATTTTATATTTCCAAAATCGTTATTATATGACTGTGCCCTGTTACTTTTTTCATCGCATGTAATAAAATATACATTAAATACATCTAACACATGCCAAACTATCTTTAACAATCTGTATTCATTAAATTAACTTGTGATCGAGTTAATGACTATTGCATAAAACCAAGAGGCGCTTTAGTTTTGCTAAATAATAATTTATTTTTCCTCTTGTGCTCAATATGGACAACCAAACTAAAAAACACACAAGCGCTCTTTTAAACTATATTTAAAAACTCAAATGTATCAAACAGTGCAACCTTGAATAAATGTCACTGGTTTATCAGTAACAAATAAGAGAAAAAAAGCTGCTATTAACCTGATTAAACCAGCAAGGTAGTAATATAAACATCTATATTTCATTCAGAGCTATGTTATATAGGACAGATAATTCAATTGAAGTCCCTAAAAGAAAGCGTATTAATGTTTAAGCTAAAATGCTAGACACTCCTTGGTGATTAAAGCGTGGTTTAAAAAAGTTTTACTATAAAGGTGGGGTACCGCTTTCCATTTCTTTTTGTAAATTAACATTGAAACAACATTTCAATTATAAACACATTGAAAAAGTAACAAAATAAATGTGTTTGAACGCAACTATTTAGCGAAAGGGGTTCAAATTTTCCAAGCCAGATTGGCTATTTCTCCTTTTCTAACCTGTGTGCGTAAATATAAATGTTGAATTTAACAAAATTACATAAAATATATTGCATTAGTGTGTTGCAATTTCTGACGTAATGCCAGCGTATTTAGTTTTATTTTATGTTATATTTGGAATTAATTTTGCTATGACGAACATGATAGTGAAGGTTTCAGATTCTATTCAGGAAGACCTTCATCGGCTTTGAGAATAAGTGCTAAATAATAAATAAACCCATCTTCTTCCGTCTTGAACGATGTAGTCACATAACCTCAAAGGTGACCTTATGCAATCTTTCATCTGGCGTTGTATGAAAAAAACTCATCCGGTAAACTTTCGGATTAGTCTAAAATAGAACCACCTTTTGCTACCAAAAGCAACGTCTTATGTTATTATTTTTTTGTGTTATGAATGCATTTTTATATTTATATGGAGCAACGTAAATATAACTAAAGCACGGTCAAATGTATAAGCAGTTTGGATAATTTGTATAATTGTGAACAATGAACATCATGGCCAAGATATTAAACCATGCTTAATTTACGTTATCAATCGTGTGCATTAGTAACACGAATAAAAATCATAAAAGATATGAACTGAGAGCCGAGGCCTTTAATGTCAACAACATATTTGTTGGATCATATTTAATTGTATCTGAGTGAGACGGGGTCTCATTTTGATATCCTTTTATGAGAATTGAAAAGACCGAGCTCTTCAAATAATCACTTGAATGGGAAAAAAACAACAAAACCAAATAGAAGCATGCATGAAAGGTAAAATAATACCTTCATGAAATATAATAACTTTGATACATTGAGTAATTTGCTAGATGGAAACAATTAGATAAAACCGGCAAAAACAAAAAGAGGTGTGCATAAAATGTAAGTTAATACCTTCATTTAATATAAGAAGTTAGAAGCCTTGAATAATTTTGTTAGATGGAAACGATTATATAATTATTAGAGTCTCTATCGTGTCATTACACAGTCAATTTGAGGAACAGAGCTCATTATTATATAGCGTGACTTTGTTATTGTCTTTTGTTTCCCAGTTGTAGCAGCCCATTGTTAAAGTGTCTGACGGAGTAACTAAGCTTCATGTGAATTGTTTTCTAATATGGTAGAAAGACAGACCGTATTTTAGTCTTTGTTCTAATTCTATTACTGTGTAATCTTTTAAAGTTGTTAATGTAAATGCATCGGTCTTTTTGGATGTTTCAGTATAAGGCCTCTTATTTTTATACAATTTATATTCCTTTTCAAGTGACTGTAATTAGGGTCTTAGGATAATAAATAAATTGATTGATTAACTGAATCATTAATTAATTAATTAATTTAGCGACTTTTACTAGTTTGATAAAAGTGGAGAAAAACGTGCATGATATGCAAAAGCTACAATTCTTAATTCCTTAATATTTTGTTTAAATTCTAGAATGTCCTATTTTCTGCAGCATACGTAACTTGCTAAACGCGGGCTTATTGCCGATTTCCGATTAAGTTGGTAAATTACAAGAACATGAAAAATAGTACAACTATTTTCAAAACAATTTAAAATATTATTTTAACGTATAGATTACCTTGATCAACAAGACGCGGAATAAAACAAACTATTAATACAACAGTTTATTCATTACTTTACAGAAACTAGTCAACAACTTCTTTATATCTGATTCATGTATATCATTTAAATGTATTTCAATTTTTGATCAATTAAGAGTCATAAACTCATATTACGCAACTAACATTTAGATATATGTAGACATGTAGATAAATTATCGAGACCAATTAACATTACTTTTCGATTGCTTTACCCTGTTTGATGTTGCAAAATTAATTAAGATTATACAAATTATATCTATACCAAACATACAAAATATACTATAAAGATGTTAACATCATTTGTCATATTATCTCCATAGAAGCAAGAACAGTAAAATCAAAGCGATATCAATTTTATGTGTTTTAACAAGAGTTTACTAATATTGCACATACTCATAATTAGGGGAA
Source organism: Hydroides elegans (assembly GCA_001703475.1). Taxonomy (NCBI): domain Eukaryota; kingdom Metazoa; phylum Annelida; class Polychaeta; order Sabellida; family Serpulidae; genus Hydroides; species Hydroides elegans. The sequence continues at coordinate 14,819 of LQRL01087425.1, forward strand.
GTACTAAGCATTATCATACATCATAAAATGACGAAGAAACATTTACAATTTTTTGTACCTTTTCTCATATCACATGAAACCATTACATAAAAGAAACCACTCGTTCATGAATTAACAAAATGGTGATGCTTGTTCATTAATAAGTATATTTATAACATGGACAACTAAACGTTACAACTCAGTTATTGACATTGCATCATTATTGTTTTTTACATTATCAACGCTATCAATGCTATCTTAGTATAATGCTACCAAAAACACTAAAATTCGTAAACCATAACTTTGAAATGCTCACATGTGTTTTATGAATTGAATTGAATAAAATCATATTTTTCTTGATTCTCCTTCATGATTATACCAATAATCAGAACCGTTAAAAATAATAAAATATACATGGTAACACCATTTCTCATATAACCTTTATATCAGCGCCAAAGGAAAATCAAAGTAATATTAAATTTATTTGTCTTGACAAAAGTTTACTAATTATGCAAGTTAACATGATAAAGGAGTATACTTACTCTTATTATACGACATAAAATTACCAAAATAAATAACAATAATTTCAACATTTTTCATTCATGTGAACTCAAACCAATAACCATTTACTTAAAAGAAACCACTCGTTAATAGATTAACAAAATGTTGACGCGCCGTATAATTGATGCGAGTGTATAGCAAATATTAACGTTTCTTCCCTCATCTTTTATTTTGTTTATTAATAATTATCTTTTACATTATCAACGTTATTAATACTATCTTAGTATAATATAACCTAAACAAGCACTAAAATTAGTAAACCATAATTTTTAAATAGTCACATGTCTCTTTTTTAATTGAATTGAATATAATCTTATTTTACTTGATAAGATCCATCATGATTATACCAATCATCAGAAGTGTTTAAAATATTGAGTGCCAATGAGTTCCAAAGAGTACCAAAGGAAAATCAAAGCAATAAAAAATGTATGTGTCTTGACAAAAGTTGACCAAAATGCAAATGAACATAATAAAGGAGTATACTTACAGTTACTATACAACTGACAAAATGACAAAAACTACAATTATCTATACATTTTTCACTCGCATGAACTCATATTCATGAACTCATATTCATATGAGACATTACACATTTTTCATATTATTTCTTCATCATTTATATAGTTCATTTTTAGTTATATTTATAGTATGGTTTATAAACCTTTATAGCATCCTAAAGGCCATTGCATCTAAATTTTTATTTCATTGCTTTTTCAACCATACCATTGCGATTTTAGAATAATATTGCCAAAGACACACAACATAGTTAACAGTAATTGTAAAATACTCACATGGGTTTTATGAATTGAATTGAACACCGATTTGATATAGACTAAATGTCCATGGTACAGTGTAATATCTTTAATTACAACTTTAAAAAAACAAACCCATGTCGTTTTATAAATAGTATTTTACAGAATAACAAAACGTTTTTGATCATATGAATTTTTTCTTCTTAATAAATTTCTTCATTTTATTTCTTCAGCTTTCCAAACAGCAGTTGGACATCGGCACGAAAATCTTTATAGAGCCAGAAATTGATAGGACCAGTACCAATATGATTGAAGAATATGAAATACGCAAAAAATGCTCTGTTATCCACTACTCTAAATGCAACCAAATACAAAGGGGTAACGGATAGAAAATACAGTGTAACGAGACTGATACATATCTTCAATGCGATCATGTGACGTTGTTGCTTGTTGCTTTTCTCCTTCTGTCCGCCACTGGTCGTGTTGGTTTGGACGGATCCAGAAGGCTTCGAGTCCGCAGCGTCTAGAGGATTGGCTGGTTGATTTTCTGTGGGGTTGTTCTGTTGCTTCGGCTGCATTTCAATTCCGTTTCTGCATTGAGATTTAAACACAATTTGAATTAAATTGATTTCTTACAAAAGTATGCATAATAACATTAATGGCGACACACTCCTAGTCAACTAAAAGATCGAATTGCAAAAAAATCGATCGACTAAATGTGTCATCATACTTATAATAACACGAATTTTATTGACCACTTTTTATTTCTTCTTTATAGTATACTATGCAATTAAACATAATCATGTGATCAATAAAGAGCACGCCACGAGCTATATCCGACAAAAAATTGTTGTAAAACGAATTTCAACTGGCTTGTGAATATTAAAAACGATTCTTTCTAGCTTGGAGTTTTAATGCTTTATGATTTTTACATTTGTTTTTCTTCAATCTCGCTGGAAAATGAGGATCAGATCGGCTCACTCGGATAATGCAAACACCTTTATTTGAAATAAAAATGTTCATAAAGTAATATTTTATTGCTATCAACAGTAAGGCTGTTTAATTGTGTCTTTAAAACTTTAGAAAATGTGTCGTGGAGTGCCCTTAATTAAAATGTCAAAATGAAAATCACATTGTAAATCAGGTTATGTATATTGCATTAAATATGTGATATTTCAATTTAACATGCCAACATTGACCGATTCTAATATTAAATTTGGATAAAATTTATATTCATTAATAATTCTACACCGTTTTACAGACTTCAATATTAATACAATATTATTATTTAACATTATATAACATTAAATGTAAAGCTATGAATTACCTTACACGAACTGCTTTATTTGGGTTCACCTTCGAAGATGCTTTCCCTATTCCTTGTTTGGATTGCTGTAGTAGTTTTATAATAATGATTATATATATGAAAGCCAAAACCATCACACATATCAGTGGAAACAGGATATTAACCTGTTTAAGTATAGTTTTTGCTTCTGTGATCGTGAGTCTAACGCAGATTACGCTAAGCCATACACAAAAGAAAGATATTAGTATATATTTTATTATTTTTCTCTTCTTTTCAAACTGGAATGGCGACGCGACTGCAACTAGTCTCTCCACTGCCATTGCCGTTAACGTTGCAATGTACAAAGCATGCAGCACATTATAAGGCCAGAAATTAATCACACGCAGTACACAGCATGGGATATACTTCAAGAAAACAAACTGTGGTAGGTTGAATAGTAAGGCAGCCATATCGAAATAAGTAAGCAACAATATGTAGAATCGGTTGCCTGCGTATTTTGCCGCCTTTTTTGTATAAATAAAAATGGAAATGCAGTTTGCGCTGCATCCAAATAAGCCAAATAATAGCACAGCAGCAAGGCTAATTGCTGGGTGTATGTCTGTAGAAGGGCAATAATATTCAGCGCACATTTTAAAGTGAGGCGCATTGTCGTTTGTCGTCATTTCAAATGATGCTTCTGTCATTGCTTCCTCAAGCAGGATGGAGTCATCTTGAAAAAGATTTGTGCCGGTCGTAGATTCCATAATTTTTATCTCTGATTCTAACTTTATGTTTCTTTGATAAAACCTGAATATCAATATGTCAATTGACTTGAGATTAGATACCTATATTTGATGATTCTTACATGTATTGATGTAAACTATGCTTTGTGATTAAAGTTAATTTATATACTTCATCAAACTTCAATTTTCAAATAGACCCTGGCAGCATTGATAGTCTAAGTCCAAGCAGCATTGATAGTCTAAGTAAGCTGTTATGAATCTAAATTGGCGGCCCGAATCTTTCCAGTGTCAGCGATTGAACACCAGCAACCCTACCATTCGGCCCATTTTATATAGCCTCTCAATCCTTATCGTAATCTGTTTTTCCGCCGCTCTTTTGATGAGATATCATTAAAGGCATGTTTATCCGGCGGGAAGCTGCAACGCTTCTTTATGTGGCTTTGTTTGACTTTATGTCCACATTTGGTCCTTTAATAGATATTCTTAATAGATATAATTCTATTTGATTATAATTATAAATCTTAATTAATATATGATGATTAGATCAAATTTCAACAAATTTCACTTATCATGCCCAATCAGTGGTGATTAAACATCCCGGGGTCTTCTTTGAACTAAATGATAATTTGAATGAATTCAATGAACACCCTGAGAACCATAATTATCAATTATTTAAGGATTCCTTATACAACTTTATCCTGTGTTGACCTATAATAGCTCGCTTGGTTTTATAATGATTCACACGCTCGGAAAGTAAGTAAGTTTGACGTCATTAATCACGCAGCATTATATGCAATTTATTCGTCTTCATCTCCTTGTATAAGAGATGTTCTGCTACTGCGCGGCCAAACAAATTTGCTTTTAAATGATTTGATTGCGACAGTTCATTTTTAAGAGCCGTTGGCCTAAATATGATCCATGACTTTTTTTGTCGTTTTGTAATCATATCACAAAGTGGCTTGGCTTTTTTAATACGACACTTTAAATTAATTAAGTCAAGTGCTCAGGTTGAATTCCTGCTTTATGTTACATGCATACAAAACAAACTACACAGGAATTTTCTTTATCTAGTAATTTAAATAGATGGA
>LQRL01087425.1:19440-31553 GCA_001703475.1 Hydroides elegans
GGAAAATAAATGCCCTACTTCTTTGATTTAGTGACATGTTTATATCTTGAAGTGTCATACAAAACGAAATATACGAAACATTAGACATTTTATCATACCTATCAATGTATAATACAGATTTCATATTTCAATATATATTTCAAAGAACTATTGAATGTTTTGCAACCAATGTAGGTCAACTTACGTTTTAAAGAATGTTGGTCTGCTGAGTCCGCTTTAAGTATACATAAATACAAGTGCAATGATTGTTAAACGTCTTATTTAGGGTAATTATTATATTAACTCAAGCGTCATGTCCACTAATCATGCATAATCAGTGGTGATTAAGCATCTCTGGTTCTTCTTCGAACTAAATGATAACTTGAATTAATTAATCATTAATTAATTAATTAAATGAACACCCTGAGAACTATAATCACCGTTATTTAAGGATTCCTTATACAACTTTATCCTGTGTTGACCTATAATAGCTCGCTAGGTTTTATAATGGTGCACACGCCCGGTAAGTAAGTATGTTTGACGTCATAAATCACGCGGCATTATATACAATTAATTCGTCTTCATCTAATTGTATTAGAGGACATGATTTCTGCTACTGCGCGGCCAAAAAGATTTGTTTTCAAATGATTTGATTGCAACAGTTCATGCATGGAAACTGTTAGCCTAAATATGATCTATAATATTTTTTCCCGTTTGTGATAATATCACAGCGTGGCTTGGCTGTTTTAATACGACACATTTAATTAATTAAGTCAAGTTCCCGGGTTGAATTCCAGTTTTTTGTTACATGCATACAGAACAAAAAACACAGGATTTGTCTATCTAGGAATTTAATTAGGTGCAAACCTAAAACCCGTATCTCATTCTCGTTGACGGTTTCATACATTTCGCGTTCTGCAGTTATATTCAAACACACTTTTTGGGAAAACGAATGCTACACTAATTTGTTTTAGTGACATATTTATATCTTGCCGTGTCATACACAACGAATTATACGAAACATTAGAAATTATATCATACATACCAATGTATAATACATTATTTCATTTTTTACTATATATTTCAAAGATATAAAGAATGTTTTGCATATACTGTAGGTCTTCTTGCGTTTAAGAGGTTTTTTGGTCTGTTGAGCCTGCTTTAAGTATACATAAATGCAAGTGCAATGAATGATAGACGTCTTTTTTTATTAACTCAAGCGTCATGTCACGCTCAGCCCCAGTCCATGATGAGAGTGTTATTTTCTCCATCTTATATGCTGCGGTTATAGCAAGGACATGACCCCAAATAAAGTCAAACTGCAAAAATATTTATTGCTGGGGTTGCTAAATATTATTTGCAGAATCGTACACAACGATGCGATGCAAGGATGTCATTATTCAAAGTGTGGTGCTAAGCAAAATGATATAGGGTTTATAAAATATGGGTAAGTACAAAGGTTACAGTTTTTTTTAATCAAAAATAATGTAATTAGAATAGTATACATTGCAAAGCGGTTTAAGCAAATCATAGACCAAGAAAATATATATCTATTCACCTGCTATCATGAATATAAACATAACTTAAATTGTATAAATCTATCAATCCTGAATGTATTCAGCCTTGGTAAAAAACGTGAAATGTGATATAACAAAGAACCCTACCGAAGATTACATGCTGTTCTCAATTTAATGTAAGGGTCAGTTAATCATATAAGAGCTGTTCGTATTTACAAACAAATGCCAAAATCCCGCGCATAACCATTTTTTATCTACGATATCAATCTTTTGCATTAGAAACACGAATTTGATATCAAAATTGATATAAATGTAACTTTATACCTTCATTAAATATAACAACTTTGATGCCTTTTATAAGTTTGCTAGATGGAAACAATGAGATAATCATGAGTCTCTTTCATGTCATTTCACATGAAATGATCATTTTGAAACGGTAAGTAGTCAATTTGAGGAAAAGAGCCATTATTATCTTTTGTCTCACCTGGTTGTATTCGCTCATTGTGTATCTAACGGAGGAACTTAACTGCATGTGATTTGTTTTCTGATTTAGTAAAAAATGGTATGTATGTAAGACCCCTTTCTTGTTTTATCACTGCGTAATATCATTTAAAGCTTTAATAAATGAACATTATATTTTTTGCCTCAGTATTAGCTCCTCCACCTTTTTTATACATTATACAAATATATCCTTTTAAGTTAGTGCAAAGTATAATCAATTTGATTTTAATCATAGGGAAATCACTTATGTGAATATCATAGAGAAACAATTGCATGATATTCGAAAGCTACTAAGTACATATACAAAAATCAAGGTACTAACATGTAAACGACTCATTATTTAAAATTACTTTCAAAAGTTACAGTTGAAGGGCTCCGTTCAACATGTGTTTAGTCTACTTAACGTGTTTCACCAAAATTAATAGCAAAATTTAACATGCTGATAGAACCATGTTATATACTTATGTAGTGCTACGAGATAGATACGATCATGATCATATACTCCTTTGGCCGCTTGTCAATTCCTCTATGAATGACAATTTTAAAAACATTCACTGCCTCGTTTCTCAAAACGTCAATTTTACAACAATGTTGCACGGAGACCCAAAATGATCTGTTACATACGCAGCTTGTTTATGGCGGCATTTTTATAAATTTCATGACCATGATTACACGAAAAATAATTTAATGTTTTTCAAATATTTTTGGCGCATTTATTTATTGATTAACCAGATAAATAATTCAGTTCATATTACCTAGACGGTGAGTTCTGTTTCTATTTTCTCCATATTTAACTTTCAAACACCATATTATAATTTCCACTTAATAATTTAATAGATTCTAGCTATATGATTGAGTGGACCATGTCAAGATATCTTTTTAATATTCTGTTCTTTATGTTTTTTATATTTTTGCTTTGATGTCACATGTGTCATCGCTTTATATCAACAATTACATTGGTTGTACCTAAGCTGCTCTTTATATTCCAACTCAGAATTTTGAATGCCAAGAAAAACGAAAACTGTACTTATTTACATTATAACCTTCTTTGTATAACGTTTTCGTAGACGTGAAAGCATCTTACACTTTTATAAAAAATAAGAACTCGAGATATTTATTGTATATTAATGTTATTTATAAATCTTTAGAAATTTAATTACATATCAGATGATACCTATTTAAATACAACTTCAAATTTTACTTTTGTAATAATAATGGTTTGTATAATAAAACATACGAATTTGTATTTTGAAATAAGTCTATTTGTGTTTAAAATATTCAATAAAATATATTATTTTCTCATACAAGTCTTTGATTTTATAAAGTAATCTAAAATCATTTACAAACAAGAAATCAATTAACTTAACAGAAAAGTCTACGCTGAAACAATTGCTCTATAATAGCAATAAGGTATAACGCATACAAAAAATGTCTTACTATAGCGATTTCTCTGTCAATTGCATTGGGTTAGCCATGAAATACTGTAAATAGGTGGTCTAATTATTGCATCCTTTCGCATACATTAATTTTCTCACAGCAATTATTCACAATGTATACCTAACTGGTAACCCAGCCTCTTTGATTTTCTGTTCGTACACTTTGTCTATTTCTTCGCTTTGTGCCACTGTAAGAATATCCTTCCATCCTCCGACCTATTTAGATAAAACTTTATGTAATGCATATTAAAACTAATGCATACTTACTTTGAAATTGATCAAACCTTTAAAATCTTTATAATTTTAACCTATTTTTCGATCTTATATCTTATATTGTGTCATATGCAAAATGTTTAAATACATCAATGATTTGTTTTATAATGTAGGTATTTGAATACCATTTATAAGTTGGCAAATGTGATGAAATCGCTCCGTAAAGGGTGCACGGCAAATACAATCTCGAGTATTGGAATATCATCTATATTATGATTTAATCTTCGCGTTTGTGTATAATGATAAATACTTTCAATGTATATTACTTACTTTTCCTTTCCGTATGAAATCTCCCTTTATGGTTGGATTATGAACAGAATTCACTGAAGCATTTTCCTGCATCTCATCAAAACTGACATGTTGCTTGATTTTCTCAAGCAAATCATCACTCAACGTTTTGTTGAGAAAAGTCGCCATTTTCTTCAATACTACCATTACGTCCTCTTGTGCCTCTTCAAAGGTGATAATAAGAACGTTCGGATGATGTCTCAGATGCCAATAACTTAAGTTCATATCAATGCTATCGCCATAGATAAGCCGCTTATCACGCCAAAGTGAAATGAAATCATCCATGCTACCCTTTAGATAAAAAAAAACAGTACATGAATTACAATTGTCATCGAATTTTATTTAGTAAACTGTGTAATACAGTAAAATTAGTTTTTAGATGGATACTTTTGCAGAGTTAAGAAGATCAGAACTAGGTTCTTTTTTTTGGAATTAAAATGTTTTTGCTTATACTTCATCCTATTGGTCAAATACCAAAGAGAACATTGTTAATTGCATATGCGAGAACCACATCAAATTTAATTATAAAGCTTACATTGAATTGTATGACTGTGCTGTTGATGTAGAAATTATACCACGACACAAGTAAATCTTTCGGATTTCGCATCACATGGACCACCTTGGCGTTTTCATGTTGAATCTACAAGAATACCAGATACAAATTCAGTGCACAAGAAGTAAGTCTCTAGATATATCATTTATACATGTAAACAACACATGGTACTTCAAAACAACGACAGGTATTATGAATTAAACGTTATCATTGTATTATTTATCATGTATTAGATAATAGTTGTTCCTATGTCATTAAAAAATAAGAAATATGTCTTAAATATGTTTGAACTCGCTTGTGCCAAGTGGGACTTTCACTTGGGAATCAAATAGCCCACTTACCTGTCTTTCGAAACAATGGGCCGGCAGATGTGTTTTGATGACCGTAGATTGTCCATTGGCTTGGCGCTCCTGTAGACGAAATAAATTGTTGGGACCTGATCCTGGTATAAATGGTTCACGTTCCACGTATATGATTCTGGAGGGAAAAGTGTTTTTACCTATATTTTATGATCATAGAATAAAGCATGAACACCAACACATTACGCAATTATTTAATACGTCAAATGGTATTAAGAACATAAAGTTTATATTTGTGCTATAACATAATGTAGTGTTTCTTTCAAAGTAATTGAACTACAGGGTGTATATAAAACAATCATTAATGATTATGTGTTGATTTGTTATGTTCTACAGTTATATATAGTTATTTTATTGTCTATATTAATGTCTCTTTCGTAAATATTTTGATAGAAAATTATTTGATATTATAATCGTACCTGTCGTAATGTTTTATGGATTTCGCTTGTTCGAAATCACCTTCAGAGTGTATCAAGAAAAGAGCTTCTGAGAGCCAAGTGTTTCCTAAAATATATATCAGTGTCTCAATATGATGCATGTTTAACATTATTTGATAACATATAATAAATGATATTTAGGAATGTAAGCTATAACATTAGCAGCGTGTCATAAAAGTATGAGCAATTGGCAACATGCAGTTTTTCAAACATCATGTAATCGTTTCTTCTGTAAGTGATATTGTGATATCAGAGTAATATATAAATTTGCATATAACGTGGAGGTCCTGGGGTGGAATGTTTTGCTTTCATTATTCTAAAATATAGATAATTTATATTTACTCACCTGAACGTGGATATGATGCAATAATTACATCATCTGATTTTATTTTAAGGGATTCTTTGATCGTATCGATTGTTTGCGCTTTAATAGCTTCACTGGGTAAAACCATTCCATCGTATGTAAAATCCTCGATGTTTTTATCCATTGTTTATTTGAAATGTAAGTACACTTGCTATTGAATTTATTAAGTTAAATTAATTTCTCGATTAATATAATATGCAAACAGAAATAATCTTGTACGGTTATAAAAATCGAACATGTATCGTTATAACGCATATATGAATATTACAACTAATAAATATTTACTCTTAACAAAAGTGTTTGATAACCTTGAATGCACTTGATATATGGGTTGACACTGCAAGTCACATCTCTAAGTTGACATTATCACATCACCTCTTATGATGTATGTTTTCTACATAGACATGATAATGAAAAGTGCTTAAGCGTTGTAATGTACACACAATAAAAACAACGGATAAAGAAAGCTCTGCTGGATTATATTTCTTTTCTGTAATATTAAGTAAACGCATCGTAAATATTTCATACTGATTAAAGCGTGTTCATGACATAAGTACAAGTCTTTCGCCTTTATGTTCATTTTAAAAATGAGACAGATACACACACCCGAGGTCTATCCTTCTTGAGAAGAAAATTATTAAGATGTGTATGTTTTCATGACACACAGCATTTTGAGATCCTATCAGCGATACCAGAAGAGCACCTCACGAGCTGCCAAAAGGTGTTCCCCAGCAATTTCCAGCTGGCTTGGAAATTTTGAGAAAATTCATTCTAGCTTGGAGATTTGAGCAGTTTAAGGAACACCTTTGTTGATAATTTCTTAATTTTCACAATAAGTGGTGAGAATAATTATTTCGAAGTTGATGAAACGTGCTTGCAATTGTCAAATAAACTGTTATCTGCAAGCTATGATACGTAATTTTGTGATATTCAACATTTCATTTTTCGCAAAAGGTGTTCCTTTTCTGTTCCAAACGCCAGATAAGGAAAAAAAGCCCAGCTGGCTTGGAAAAAAGGAACACATTTTTGCACAATTTAAATGTTCAAAACCCATTGTTTTGTTGTTCATCGTAATTGTAATGTTGTTTTATGTCGATTTTACAACTTTTTGAAAAATATGTCGTGGATGCCCTTCATACAATATAGAATATCTTACTCATGCTGCATCGAACGCATGCGTGTAATCATAACAAATAGATATATTGTTGCTTCTTGGAAGCTGCAGAAGGTTAAAACAGACAAATTAAAATAAAACTATGGTTTTGTTCAAAATATAAAGCCGATAAGAGAAACAGATATCAGCAACAGAAGATATTGAAAAAAACAAGTAAACTAATGACAAATACAAACTTTTAGACAAAAAGGTCAAACACCCTGTCCAAAACAACAAGGGCATATTATGTAAAAAATGAAACAACACACCTAGGTGGAAGTCTTAACAATTGCTTAAAGAAATATGAAAAACATATATGAAGGTATGTAAACGAATGTTATGTAAAATTTTGGAAGGAAAGCGTTATTTTCAGGTTTCCTCACAAAAGAAAACCTATTCTCCACTAGCAACAAGGACATCACGGACAGCTTTACAGACATCATTAAGTTCAGTAACAAAAGTGTTTTAGCTCATTCATCCTCAAACCATTTAAGGGTGCCATAGATAGTAAATCTAGAGATAGACCAGATACTTGAGACAATGAAGATGATGCACCGACTAGTATTTGCATTCTAGAAATTAATCAAATAAATCCTTTAATTCAATAAACTATAATTGTTAAGCAAATAAAAGAAAAGCTATATTGATTAGAGATAAATATTATACAATTTAATTTTATTATCACGTACAATTCCGAAACTTGTGTTAAGTTACATTTACAACAAAGATAATAATGTAGCTTGACTTTATAATTTGGGTATTTCCTTGCTATATCCGCAATATATAAGATTGAGAACAGAATATTATCATCACGAACCGGGTCCTAGCGTGATATAATCAATATAATTCATATAATCATTACAGCGGAAATAAGACATATTGTCATTCTTTTTCATTTGTAATTATGTATACTTAAAGCAGACCCAGCAAGCCAACAACCTCTCAAATTTTATAAGAACTAAAGTGAGTGCAAAATATTGCTTAGTTATTTGAAAGATATATTGAAATGTAATATTCGGTATTATATATTGCACTGTATTATGATGTCTTATATTTCTAAAGCTCGTATATTTTGTTATGTATAACCCGATATGAATTGAAAATGTTTAAAAAAAACGAGGTAGTTTTAGTAGTATTCATTTTCCAAAAGTGTGATTAGATATAATTGCGAAAAAAGGATGAAACCGTTTATAATCGAGACAGGATACGGGCTAAATATGACACGGCCTACCTACTTTAATTAAATTCCTAGAAAAAAGACGATTCGGTGTTATTTTCTTTTTATGCATGTAACGTGAGACCAGAATTCAACCCGAGCACTTGACTTAATTTATTAGTGTCGTATTTAAAAGTTTCTTTACTGGGAAAACGTTTTTAGAAGCTCAATAGAAATTGTGATAAAGTATGTAATTGATGCATAAATCGACCACACATAAAAGATTATCCGTCTACATGAAGATGGTCAAAAATGTTTAAAAAAAAGTCAACTACTAAAGAGAAAATAATGTAAACAACCTTTTTGCAAGTCTCGTGTAATGTCCTTATACCGTCATGGATGTCCATTTGTGTGGGCCTGAGTCTGCGTGGTTTTGTAGTTATTCCTTAATGGAAATAAATGAAAATATACACTTTGATGTCAAATAAGTAATCTTGTGGTATTATTACAAAACAGTAAAAAATACTAGATCATATTTAGGCTAACAAGATTGTTTACATGAAGTGTCGCAATCAAATAATTTTAAAACAAAACTGTTTGGCCGCACAGTAGAAGATGTCATTCACAGATGCAAGGAGATGAAAGAGACTTAGCTGCATATAATGCCGCGTGATTTATGACGTCATACTTACTCTTCGGGCATTGAAATGATTGAGAAACAGATAATCATAGGTCAACACCGGATGACATTTTCTCCTGAATCCTGGAATAATAAGTAACTATGGCTTCCATGGTCTTGTTTATGCTGAATAACTGATTAATTCAAATCACATTTAGATCAAAGAAGACCCTTTAACTGATTGTGCATGATTAGTGGAATAAAAAATTGTTTGGCCGCGCAACAGCAGAAAATTAGATTCACTAATGCAAGAAGACGAAAAAGAGTTGTGCGGCATAATTTATGACATCATAACGTCGCATACGATCCGAGCGTTGACATGATTTAGAAACTAATTATTATAGGTCAATACTTGATAAATGTTTCTTCTGAATCCTGAAATAGGAGGTAATTATGGCTTCTATGGTCTTGTTTATGCTGAATAACTGATTAATTCAAATCATATTTAGATCAAAGAAGACCCTTTAACTGATTGTGCATGGTTAGTGGAATAACAGACTGCGCATATTTGTAATTATACATAATATACTTTTATACTGGACATACGGGCAAAATCATGTCACCTTTGAGTTGGGTAAGTGTTGTAGGTTTAATGGTAATTTATTCACATGACCACCTGATTCATTCTTGCATTAACCATTTAAATATTCAATTGAGTACTATCATTTCAATATATTGTAAATTATTTGAGCAATCTGACTGTAACATTTATGATTATCAAACTCATGTGCATTAAATTAACGAAAATTGTGTGTAAAATATTCGAAAAGAGTATTATAAATTGTTAACCTTCAAATTCTATGAAATATACATTATATAATGTTTATATTTACGGGAATACCCAGCAATTATCTGTGAATTAGCTATGCGTTATACATGCTATCTTGCTGGCATTTTTACAGATCACAATAGATACGATGTTGTATTTCAGATGGTTCAACCTGATATCTTATACGAATATATGTTATAATAACGTTTGTTGATATCCATTAATTGGTTTGAAAAAAAAAGAAATTAAGGCATGGACATAATTGAGATGCGTCTTCATAGCAGAATGTATATAAAATGAAAGCTCTTTTCAAAACATGAAATAAAACGTCTCCATGCATAGATATTTTTTTGTGCTGGCAGATGCTCGTTGCTTGCACAATATTTGCGTTGTTCCTTGTTGGCAAATTTAAAATAAAATAAGCAAACAAAACATAATCTTGCACTTAACCATTTTGCAAAAAGGTGTGAGCTTTAAATAATTTTTTTGGCCATATTAGGTAAATGGATGTATGAAATATTTTGCTGCGCCTGAAAAAATGAAACATTTGGCACTTATCACAATTCTGGTCAGGAAAAAGTTTATCAATAGGGATATATATGAATATGAGTTTCAAATGCATGATATCTAATAGCAACATGACTACGTTAAAAATCAAAACCATGTGACACAGAACCCTTGATTTCTAATCATGCTTTTCGCTATGCTACTTTTTTCCAACTTATAAAATAACATGTAAATTTAGAATATGAACTTGATGATCTAAATTATTGCCATATACTATTACACTTAAGCTTTATGACTTATTTCAATTACTACTGCGGTCTAGTGATGTTCTCATAAGCTATTAGGTATCAGAGATTGACACAGAGATACAATTACTAAATCCAATGTCATTTTCTCCAAAGAGCACAAAAAGAATTAACAGAAATGAGAGGTTTTATGAAATGGATGGTTAAAGGGTTCTTGCGACACTGGTAATTGCTTCGATAATTACGACGTGAAGCATCAACTTGTATATATAAGTATTACTTAGTATTACCAGCAAACTCTTACAACGATATAAGTAAGCAATTATAAAAAAGAACTCTTTTAAATATTTATTTTTTATCAAAGGAGCAAAAATGAAACTAATAATTTGACTAATGATGGATTTGGATGGATCTAAGAAACATGTTATAAGGCAAAATTCGATATATTTTACTCCGACAAATGCGATATGAAACAGCAGCTCATATATATATATATATGCACACGTAATGTTTGACTAATTTTTACACTATAAAGGTTTTTATAAAGTGAAGCACAAGTGAAGCACACATTTTTCTAAGGGCACGAGTGACAGCGGTTATGATAGCACCTCATAGGACCAAATGTGGATATAAAGTAACACGAAGAAGATAATGAGACGCGTTGCAGCTTTCCACCGTGAAAACAGATCCTCAATGATATCTCACCAAACGAGCATCGGAAAAGTTAATTGCAATAAGGATTAAGAGGCTATATAAAATGAGCTGAATGATAGTTTTGCTAAGCATTGTTCAGTATTTCTTCGCTGACACTGAAAAGATTTAGACCACCGATAATAAGAGTTTACTTGACTTTGAATATTGCATGCAAGTTGTTGTTGAAATCACATAAATTATCTATTTACACAATGCAAAATTTACATTATAATATTTCATAATCATCAAATATAGGACTCTAAGTTCAAGTCAATTGATATTCAGCCTTAATTCAAGAAACATACGATTAAATTAAGACATAACAGCTATGGAATCTTCGACAGGCATAAGTATTTTTCAAGATTACTCCAGTGTTCATGATCTTGAAATGACAGAAGCATCTTTTGAAATGCCGAGCAATGTAGATGACCTGACGTTAAAATGTGTGCTGAATATATTTGTCCGTCTACAGACATACATCCTGTGATTCACATTGCTGCTGTGTTGCTATTTGGATTATTTGTATGCAGCGGGAATTGCTTTTCCATTTTCATTTATACCACAAAGGTAAAATACGCTGGGAACAGATTCTACATATTGTTGCTTACTCATTTCGATATAGCTGCCTCACTATTCAACCTACCACAGTATGTTTTCCTCAAGTATATACCATGCTGTGTAGTGCGTTTGACGATTTTCTGGCCCTACAGGGTAGGTGTTGCATGGTTGTTACATCGCAACGTTAACGGCAATGGCCGTAGAGAGACTTGTTGCAGTAGCGTCGCCATTCCAATTTGAAAAGAAGAGAAAAATAATAAGATACATACTAATATCTTTCTTTATCGCGTGGCTTAGCGTGATCTGCGCTAGAATCACGATTGAGAAAACGAAACCTATGCTTAAGCAGGTTAATATCCTCTTTCCACTGATATGCGTAGCGGTTTTGCTTTTAATGTATATTACTATTATCTTAAAGCTGCTAAATCTCTCCAAAAAAGGAATAGGGAAAACATCTTTGAAGGTGACCCCAAGTGAAACAATACGCGCAAGGTAATTCCTATATCATATCTTTATATATAGATATATCTTTATATATAGATATTAATATTTATATATATATAAGTATTTATATTTGGTATATAAGTTTAATCTAAATATCAGATCACGTGCTTGAAACGTGGTTGAATTGAAATATTTTTTTTCT
>LQRL01087445.1:0-11348 GCA_001703475.1 Hydroides elegans
GAAAAAAAAAATATATATATATATATATAATTGAGTTAATAAGTTGTTATCAGTGGTGCACTTCAATCATTGCTAAGAAGGTGGGAAAATCGACAAAGTTTAACATTTCATCTTAGATTTTTGGCATATATAGTAAATACGAAAATAATATACATTGTATTTCATTTTATTGTAGTTGCACCCCTGATGATTGTTTGATTATTCAAAATATATTTGAGTTATTTCTGTGATATACAAATTCGAGCTTTCATCATATCAATTATAATTGTATTGGTAAAAATTAGTTTCTTCTAAACATTTCGGTTCTTTGTATGTATTATTTTTCTTTGGATATAAATATTTTCTATATCTTTGACGTGAAATTATTTATGCAAAAGATACTACAGTAATGCTTAATGAAGTTTTGCTTCTGCTCAAATTAAGATACATTCTGATTATTCATTTTCCGTATAACCTCTTTAAAGGCGAGAGATGGATGGCGCTATCCCATTGCTAGTCATGAAATAGACCCATAATCTCCGAAAAAAGAGGTAGTATTGGAATGACAGCTTTTAAAATAAATATATATTTAGCGTAATCTCGATTTTCGCATCCATGTCCCTTTACTATATAGTCTAATATATTAGAATAAACCTGCCAAAACATCTAGCAACAACATCGTTTCGATAAGTATATTGTTAACGCTTTGAGAATGTTATGCCTAGACCCATATCCGAATATTAAAGTGTTTTATATAGCCATTGGCTACAAAAACGTAATGCATAATAATAAGAAAAATATTGATACTATATCGGCATTGTTTTTGCTCTCAAAAATCTTCACTCTTTTGCTATCCAGTTTCGTTAATCATTGAAATGAAAATATTCTCCGATTCTGTATTATTAAGGTGTTCGCCGCATGGATCAAGTACGAGAGCGAGGGCGAAAGTAGTTGAATTTTAAGAGTTCAGTAACAAATGGTCTTAGACCATATATAATGAAACCCTCCCTGTATCATTTCGTTTCTTGTTCTCGCTGTCGTTCTCGCTTCAGTGGGCGCGATTAGATCGATTATTAACCGTCAGATGCCTCCCATTACCCATGTAACATTTATGGAGAAGGAAACCATTGATTTGGCCTGCTAACTTAGATCAGATTTATCAACAGCTTATTTTAATAAATGTATCTTTATCAGTATGTATCATGAGTCGTAAAATTATGTAGCTATGCAGTTTTCTTTAAAAATTGCAATCTTTTGCATTTTAAAGAAACTACAAGTACATATGTTTTTGGAATGTTAACATATACAATTGCCGGCTAAAATAAAATAAAGTTGTCCTGCTTGAATCTATAATGCTACACATGACTGCATAATTATTTCGATACCAGCATTCTAAAATAATGTTTGAATAGCCTGTTTGAGCGATATTCTTTTATTATATGGGTTTATAATTACATATATTTTTTGTTCAGAGATATTAAGCTACAAACGATTATATAATTTGTTGGTGCCATTTCTTTTCCTCAGAGTGAGTCCAACCAATGGACACTTAAATGCGAAAGCCAAATATATCAGTAACGGTAGTGTCTCTGTGCCTAAACCAAAATTCGGACAGGTACCTACCGTTCCTGAACAATCCGAAGAATATGTCGATGAATTTCAATAACTTAAACCAAGGTCTGTATATTGGGTCCCAAACAGGAGACCGCGGTTGTGCGAGTTCTAACCAAAATGTGTTCCGAGTGACTTACCGCACCTCACGAACGAATTAGTTGTGCAATCCTTTTCAGATTTCATTTTGCGATCAGGATCTTTCTGTTTTAAAAATGTTAACCGTTATTTCAGCACCTCAAAGGATATCTCGTATTGTGCCTTTTTTTTTTTTAAACAAAAGAGCTAAAGTTGAAATAGAGTCGAGCTGTGGTGAGATCGCATTCAGAACGATCGCATAAAGACCGTTCAAAATATTTTTTGTTGATCTTGTACATATGATTTCTGAGATATTTTTAAGATTAGTGTAAATATTTCCAATGTGTTAAAAAAAACGATAATTGTATTTTGAAGTGAAATTCTAATATTTAAATTGATATTTTTGCAATGATCTATATTTTTTTATTTGATTATCATACTTTTTCTTAGCATGACTGTTTAAGGCAGAGCTTGTATTGTCCCTCACAACCTGCCTTTATAACTTGCAAACTATGCTCAATTTCATCAAACTCTGTATAAGTCAATCAAATTACATAATAAATTTCTGTCTTTATATTTGTATTATCCAAGGATCATTCTTAAGCTAAATATGTGTATCCAAGTCAAATATATTATATACCAAACTGTATACCAGCTATTATCATATATCTGGCTGCTTCATCTTTCTCTATGGAGTTGCATGACAGCTTTTGGTCGATCTTGGGTGCGCTTTCTGGTTTCACGCTATCAACACCGTTTTGCATTCATTTCTGATTGTAGATTTTTATACAGATCTGGCTCGGGTGACATGGACAATGTAGTGGACACGAACGATATTGAATTGGCAGCACATCGGCACTGAATGAGGACATTGGGGTCATGGAGGAGTACATCGTGGCGAGATACATTGAACTAGTCCATCGTCGATGGATCGATTTTAGATTTTCACTGCAATAGTGCATTTTTCAACCAGCTCATATAAGCTCTAAAAAAATGTATTTTCATTACAATTAATTGTATGTTAAAGTATGAATCAACGCGAATATCTCGTTTTATTTTGAGCTTTAAACAATGAAACATCAAGGGGTATTGATATGTCTTACAGGGGAGACTGAGAATATTTCTGATATACTTAATAAACAATACAAAAATGTTATTGAATAGATTTATTTTACATAACCAAATAATAAGGTTTATATTTCGTATATTAGCTGTAGACAACTTACAATTTATTGGATTAATATATACATTTCGAGTAGTCAAGATATTATTTCATATTATAGTACCACTTGTACAGTGTTAGTGCCACCAACTTATAATTTCCGATTCGATTAACTTGCCGAATTGTCAAATTCAGTTGTGGCACATTGTCCATAGAAAGTCTTGTTTGTATGTTTTAAATAGCAAGTCAGGATGTGTTTATTATAAGCCAACATAGATAAATAATAACGGATATGTATTTTGGAATTTTAAAACTGTTAACTTATGCTCGTTAATCATATTCATCGTATGTACCTCATTATGTAACTCATTATGGTACACAACCTCATTATGTAACCGTTGGCTATTAAATATGTATCATTGAAATATTTAACGTTTCAACGATGTTGTCCATTCAACTTAACTCTTTCATATTTTTTTACTTGTCCTATTCATAAATATATATCATTCAAAATATACTCTATATACTATTTTAGTCATATCCATATAAGCTACATTGTTTAAACCTGAATAAACGCTTTTGTTATCAGAAAAAAAAATGTTTTATTTGGCATATGCCATGCTTGATCGCCACCAGACGAGCATCTTGTGTTGCTCACGGCATTGTACAAAGACGTGCGCTTCAGTAAACTTTAAGTTGTCCAAGTTTCTGAAAATATTTGTTTTGATTCGCAACTTTCTTAATCGTGAATATTTCTTGATTATTGTCGCACACAATCTAGGTTCAGTCAAAACAGTAGAATAGATATACATCTGGATTGTGTGTGATTTTTATAAAGATGTATTAATTATTGTAAAAGATGAAAATAGAAACATAAAAATAGTTTCTTAAACTTGGACAGTTTACTGAAGAACGCGTCCACGTTGTGACATTCCGAACGGGGTCCATTTTTTCGACCTAGTTGATTCGATCAAGATATTCGCCATATCTCTAGATCGAATAAATCAACTGACATCACAACAATAGGCTCTAGTAGAATTTTAAAAATATATTTTCCATAATATAAATTTAACCTTTGAATGTATTTAGCGCAAACCAAAGTAAAATATACTCTGCAAATCATGCCAGTTGATTCAATGACGTTAAATATGGATGAGGATAGTCTATTCAGCGAATAGTTCTTTATGTAGAGTCTACAATGTTTCAATTGAAAAGAAAACATTAAAAATCCTTAAGAGGTACATTGTATCCACTGAAAATAACCTATAACCAGGTGGAAGACATCCCTAGTTTTCGGGATAATCCCGACGCATCCCGATAAATAGGGTAGTACGCGACCTGATTACCAATCTTCCGCCTAGGTTACTGTCATGATTGTAAGGCCACACGATTGCGGATTTTTCTGCGACCGCTGCGAAATTATTTTAACATTACAATATATCCGGTGTTATGTTTACTTAATTTTCTTTGAACATCGCATTGATATCGCAGAAAATTCCGCCAGCGCGAGCTCTTGTAATAACCATAGGCATACACCCAGTTACACATCAATGTCAAAAGAATGCGGGGTAGACTCTAAGTCAAATAAATTCGCCATCCGTCATTCGTCAGTGTAGTTTCGTCAAGCGTGTAGTCGTGAGGGAAATTCAATGCATTAACATTTTGTTGCCCCTTTTCATTGTAAACCAATGTTACCAAGGGGTTA
The DNA here is from genome assembly GCA_001703475.1 of Hydroides elegans. Lineage (NCBI taxonomy): Eukaryota > Metazoa > Annelida > Polychaeta > Sabellida > Serpulidae > Hydroides > Hydroides elegans. The sequence continues at coordinate 4,536 of LQRL01087445.1, forward strand.
AAATCATCTGATTAAGTACCACGAACTTGCATATAGATACAGGAAGTTAACCTTGACAATAATATCAAACAAATATTACTATATTCAATGTTCGATAATTAAAAATAAATGTTTAAATTAAGTGGTCAAGAACAAACATGAGTTCAGAACCTGCTCTGGTATCTATCTTAAAATTTGCGCATATATTTGGGACATAAAAACGTTTAAAACTACACAACAAATCAGAATTGAATGTTGAAAAATACACATTTGGAAGTAACATGAGTGCCAGTTTGTTTTCACTAAGGTAAGTTAGCGTAAACTTCCATTTATTTAAAATGAATTCAAGAATAACCCAAGGCCTTCCATAAAAATACAAGCCTAGAGTGAACTGAACCAAACCAAACTACCATAAATAGACTTCTATTAAAGTTAAAAATATTGGTTTGTGCAAGAATCACAGAAAAAAAAACATATTTATTTCCAAACGTTCAGAATTTTAAAAAATATTTAAGCAAATTTAAAGGTTAGAAATGCCCCAAAAATGATATTGTGAACTACTTAAATAATTATCCAAATGAATTCACTTTCTTCTGTATAATAAATTGTCAATAAATCATCATATGAATTTACATATCACACCAGGCCCTGGCTCTGAAAGTGTATGTTTTTGTAAATCGACCAGTGTATTAGAATCTACTTATAGTAATTCTATTTATCTAAAACATTTGTTTCTTTTTCACAGAACACCACGTTCCGTATTCGCAGTGTTGGCATTGTTCAGCACCAACCTGTTTCTCGTTCACTTCATTTCCACACCAGGCAGTTATGATGCGCTCAAGCAGTTGACGATGCTTGAGGAAGAGGATGCAAACTCTGCTGGAGGACAGGATGACAGGATCCTGTGGCACCCAGTTGAGGTGAACCATAAGAATGAACCGTATCTTCAGCGTCCAGACCCGTTGGAATCTAAATTCCACATCATAAAGAACAATCAATATAGCGATGGCGCTATCGCGGATAGACCAAACAATGGATTTATAAGTGATAAAATAAACGATGCTGATCTCCACCACGAACCCATACGGCCATATCAGAACGTGGAAAATGACGTAGACATACCGACTGCAAAAAGACAAGACCAAAATAATGATGAACTGCATTTGTCCCAAAATTGTGACAAACCGATTAACCTTGATTCAATATCAGTGAGTCAGATCCACAATTGGCAAGAACTTCAGCTGGGCAAAACCAGACTTTATCTCCATAAAGCTCATTTTGACGACAGAGTCCATGTCAAAGATACGCCGATCGTTCGCATTTATGCCGTGTTAGAAGGCCTGAGAGTGCAAAAGGATCTTTATTGCTACCTTTGGTATGACTCTGATCCACATCTAGTCATAGTCAGGAAACATAGCATATTTAACCTATCGTCGAACAAGAAAATATTTACCATCAACCACCACCAATATACCCAGCATCTTGTTTCATGTAAAGGACCGGATTCTCGTAAGCCTCACAGCATCTCAATAACTAGGAGTGCCTGTGAAACGCCTTCCACGCTACTCCCTGTTCTATATGCGCGCACTTTATCTCAGACTCTACACGACTTTGCCGTGTGCACTGTGCCCCAGTATGGATCCATGCAAGATAGTGATATAGCGTTCTTTGTAGAATGGATGGAATTAAATAGACTATTTGGTGTTACCGAAATTAATATTTATAATAGTACTCTCACATTGTCTCCTCGATCTCAAAGGGCATATCAGTATTACGAAAACTCAGGCTTTTTAAATATTGAGCAACATCAAACACCCATAGAGCGATACCCAGCGAATAAAGAATATGATGTATCTCAATTAGGTCTTCGCTCATCAGTCAATGATTGCATATTACGGAATATTTATAGATATAAACATATCATTATTCTGGATCGAGACGAGGTTATTGTGCCTCGAAAAACAGACAATTATGGAAGCTTACTCGATAAAGTAATATCTAAAGATAGGACTTTCGAGAACGCACCGGCCATCAGTGTACGTAATGCCTTTTTCTACAGAGATTACGACGAAGATTTAACCATTGACTCTGAATTGATTTCAATGAAATATCGAACACATAAAAAGGCTGATAATCCATTTATAAATGGGAATTTCATTCCTGCAAAATCCTTTATCAATCCACAGTACTGCATGTGCGCATGGAACCATCATTGTTTACTGCCATGGAACGGTAAAAAGTTCATTCAACCTGATACTGCATTGGTGCATCATTATCGATCCAGTTGCGCTGCTGCAGGATCTCAACGCGATGCACTCGCATTGAGCAGGACTCGATGTCAACATTTACATAATCAAACTATGTATGATGATTATATCTTGCGTTTCCAGGATATTCTTGAGGAGCGTGTAGCAAAATGTATGCGTAGTATCTCCTAATGCTTCAACTCTGCAAATGCAAATATTAAATAATTTGATTTTATATTTTTACTGCATGCTATAAATCAAGCACAATTTAGACTCTAAGTGGTAATTAAAACTAAAAGATGTAAAGTTCTGCATATATTAGTCAATTAAATCTGCATAAACATTGCGCATGACGAACGACTACAGTACAGTACCAATATGAACAACCTCCGTTACGCATGATACATTTGTTACAAACGTTGGGTCATCATCCTTGGACAGTCTTGTTTATTTGTACCATATGATTCATTTTGTCCAGGAATTGCATATATTCTGTAGAATAATCGGGCGTTGCCTTATGCTTTCGCAAGTAAAAAAAAAAACACTGAAAATTCACCAAATTTTTTTAGCAGTTATTTTCGATAAGTGATACCATTACCATCTATTAATAACCATATTATTACTTTGTACAATAATATTCTAAATTACTGTTATTTGAAGCAAAACCGCTTCGCATATGTTATCGACCCGACGAATCCAAACTGGTCTGCATAAAAAATAAATAGACTTTAAGAAAACGAATGAAACGTTTAAAAATTGAAAAGCTGTTATTATTGAATTTATTATTATACATGAAAAAAAAAGCTTTTGAAAAGACAATTTGCATCGAAAGTAAAATAGAAGAAGTCAAAATACATGTACACTTAATCATACATACATATTTTACATATTGTATTAATTTTCATTGAATATTTTCATATTAAACACAGTTTTTAAAAAGGGGAATTAAAATTCACACATTTTATTTACATATTGCATATTGATTCATTGTATCATGAATTGATCCAAAATTTCTGGACCAGAAATCGCAATTTATATTACATTTTAAAGTGTTTCCCCATCTTCGGTCACATTATATTTATGATAACAGGAGTAATTGCACAAATAAACTGTACATATCAAAATTACATAAAACAGAGCAGTCACATGTTGAGTGAAATCTCTTGATATTAGGACAGCAAAATATAGTTTAAAAGGCGCGGATCCGAAAAATTGAACCAGGGCGCCAATGCATTATTTGAATAATATAAAGCAAATCGTGTCTTGAATTTTACAGTGTTTTTAAAATACTGTTAATCTTTATAAGTACGCAAAGATTGAGTAGCCTCCTCCTGTTCGTCATCCACATATTTTGTCAACGTCACATTGCCACGTCGTTTCGAAATTTTGACCGTAACAAGCGATGCCACAAAGAAAATCAGTTGCGCCGAGCATGCTATAAGCGAGAGATGCAGAACCCAAAGCGGCGAGTGGGTTTCGAATAGATATCCAGTGATGAAACCAGTGAACATGTAACCCAGAGAGTAGAAGCCTAAAAGTGTTGATATTACTGAGCTGGTGACAACCATGTGACCAGATATCCATAATATCAGAAGGGCATTTGATGATCTAACTGCAATCAATATTAAATGAGTATTTCATACTTAAATGTGAATCAAATGTGAAGGCATGTAAATGAACACGAAAATCCGATCAATGGAACACATATCCATAGCAAATCTGGATATAACATCACAGCCAGATAAGTGAGAACTACACTCATCAGAGTGGACAAAATATGAAAGAAGAGCAAAATTCCTGGTGAAATCCACACTAGTAGCAATATTCCTATTACCCGGCCAGCCACCATACTAGATCCAAATGTAGCGGCCATGTATTGTCCGTCTCTAGCGTTCCAGTCCAGATAATTGAGTACAAATGGAGTTATCCATGAACGAATGACAAGACATGACATACTAAAACTTGCCATAGAAAGAAAGGCGATGACCAGTTTGTCCGATGATTTTGTTTTGGATTCGACGCGCTTATTTGAGGCACGTTTGCGATGCGTATTGTAACGTGACGACGTCAGTAAAAAGCGAAGCCAAAAACAATACTCAGCAATAGCGAAAAGCACCCTATAATGGCATAACTATATCGTATATATCCAACATCATCTGACTCGTTTTGCGTTTCAGAGCTTGAATTCAATGGTTTGTTCGAAACCAAATCAGGATTTTCATTCAAAATAAATGGTACATCTCCGGTGTCGTTTTGAATTAATGAAACATTATCAATATGGATAGGTGATTGCGTGTGACACGTATCCAAGTCATTAGGAATATCCACTACGAAAAAAGATATGATAATAGGTCCAATGAGAGCTCCTATAGGACCCATCGTCTGAAATAATGCTAACACCACATTTTTCCGGTTGTGTCCTTCCCATAGTTTCAGCATTTTCGTGTTGCCCAAAATATCCAGATAGCAAAGACCAATGAACTGAATGGTTTTGACAGCAAAAAATCCAATCGCCGTCGGTAACCATGGGGACAATATCGTTGCTATACCAACGAGCATGGTGCTAATTGCAAATTGTAGTTCTTCGTTAAATTTTTCATAAACGATTCCGCACATGATACAACCAGCTAAATATCCGCACCATTCGAACGTAAAGATGAGCGACATCACTTTTATTTCCGTTTGTAGGAGATGACCCATGTAAAGAAGTGTAGGTCCTGTCATGTTCAATTGCATGACCAGAACAAAAAATGAAAAACTTATGAGAACCGTCAATATTGTCCGTTGCTTCGAGGCATAAGATCCAGGAACTAATTGTGTATCCACTGACGAGCCGAGATTGTTGTTCTGATTCGTTAATTTTTGTTGTTCCATTTTCACACCGTCTTTTAAGTCCAAACTAACGCAACTTGACCTGAGTGAATCCATGATTTATTTTTAACGATTATGAATGGTCTACAGCAATACTCGAACTGACACCCATTAGAACAGGTTAATGATCCCTTGCACGATTTTATTTATCGTCATAACGAGACATAGATAAGAAACATGGTTTCGCTTGAAAATAAGACACGAATTTCATCATTTTAATTTATAAAATTACATTTTATTTGTGCATAATGAGCTGTGATTTGAGCTAAATTATAGGCACGACCCAAACAGTAATTTTATATAGCTTCTTATTTAATGTATAGGGGTATAGGGGGTATAGGGAGTAGGTAGTTGTAGTACCTTTAGATTAGTTTGCACGCCATACTATCTAGCTGCATGTAGATGTAGATCACCGCTTTTTAACACTGCTTGTAGATGTAGTTCGATAGTAGCTCACTAATCACACTGGTCAGCACCTATTCCTACGATAAGCCTAACCTGGATTGGCTTATCTACTTCTCGCCCAGTGGCTCCTAGAAGGGTGCTGGACCTCCCGGCCATACCCCGGTACACTGTCTTGGCTGACAGACTAAACCTGGGCGAGGGGCGGAGTACTGAGCAGCAGCAGTACTCTGAGTACCTGAAGGCGGCGGAAGAATTCACCCGAACCAACGGCAACTTCAGGGGCAGGCGCTAGCCACTGCGCGGCGTAGCAGCTCGTCGATAGTGCAGCCAAAAACAGCTAGGTAGCTGTTTCAGCTGGACATGCTCTCTTGGGATGTCCTTTAGCAAGTGCCCAAGTACCATAAACGCTTATCACTCTCCATGACAGCACACCACACACAAAGGCCCTCAGTCCCGGGCAAAGAGGGTGCTAAGAATCTCCCGGTCAAACACACACTAGCTACATGGAATATGAGAACGCTAAATACGGAAGGAAACCTAGAAATTCTACTTAATGAAATATCTAAATTAAAAATTGACCTATTAGGCGTTTCGGAAACCCATTGGAATAATACCCTCACAGAAGCATTCGAACAGGACAATTTCACTATTATTCACTCATGCAGGAAAGATGGCATAAAGCGACAAGGCGTCGCCATAATAGTCGAAAAGCAGCTCTCAAAAGTGATGCTGTCATACGAATGTCACAACGAACGTCTCCTAAGTGCCACCTTCGACACGGTCGAAGGCCCCATTACGATATTCCAGGTTTATGCGCCAGACTCTAGCTATAGCGAAGATGTCGTAGAGGAATTCTACGACATGCTCCAAAGCAAAATAGACGCCATCCCGAAAAACCAAACCTACATGGTCATGGGAGATTTCAATGCCAAAGTAGGAAGCGACCAACAACACGTGTGGCCAAGGGCAGTTGGCCGCTACGGACTAGGCGAGGCAAACGATAGGGGCATGCAATTGCTACAGTTCTGCGCAATAAACGACCTTGCTATCAGCAATACCTTCTACCGACACCCCAAGAAAAGACGTGTAACATGGATATCCCCCAATGGCAAAAATATGAATCAAATAGATTACATCCTCATCCAAAATAAGTCAAGACAAATGGTAAAAAATAGCAGGGCATACCACTCAGCTGAAATAGACTCTGACCAATTCCCCGTGCTCGCCAATCTTCAACTCAAACTCAAAAAGCCTAGACCAGCAAAAGCAGTGCCAAGACGATACGACGTGGAAAAACTCACGGGAAGGAACG
>LQRL01087452.1:0-13894 GCA_001703475.1 Hydroides elegans
AAAATATATTAAACAATTGTTTAAATGTTTATTTGCGAAATATCACCAGAACAATTCATAGATTGAAACCTCGAAATACAAGACATATTTGCTTCTCAATATGAACTGCAACGAAATTAAAAATATTCTTAAACAAAAACTTCTCGAACGTGTACTTTTTATCAGTATTTCAGTTTTTAATTTAACTACTACACTCGATTTTAAGTATATAATTGTTTAATCTATGCATTTGCTGTCTGCATATTTCAGTTTGTATCAATTATAGTTAAGACTAGTTTTATGTGTATAATTATAATAATTGATAAAAAAATTGATAAAATTAAGAAACAAATAAGCGGTTTATAGTTTTATCAAATCGATCAATTGTTCATATTCCCATTCACATTGATGCAATCTATTGTGTACTATTGGCCCAATTAATTGCAATTTATACATACTTTAGAACAATTTTCCTCATAAAAGTGGTGGTATTATAATTCAATTATATGACATTTCACAAAAAACTAATTACGACACTTTTTTGCCAGCTCTTACTTACAACACAGTGACAAGAAGTGCAAAACACGTGCAAGAACGCCATCATTTTTATATCAGTTGTATAATAGTATTGTTTAGTGATGTTTAAACTCGTTAAATTACAATGATTTTACACAACATTATTTACATTTGACAAATTGTTATTGTCCTAATTTTTAGGTGGGAAAAGACTAATGCCCGCGCCTCATGTTTTATCCCTTGGGCACAACAACACTCATTTAAATTAAAGTAATGAGAAGCTCGCCATTATTTCTATTGCATTGCATAGACTAAAATGATAATGGGTATACAATATGATCAAATACATTAACAATTGCATTAACAATCGCAAAACTATTGCGAATGACACTAAAAAGACGTTTGCGACAAATAAGTATCTAATTTAGCACCGGATCATGCAGCATGAGAGGCTATTAGGACTAGGAGTACTTTATACTTTTAGCCCCTTTGCGTGAGAAATTAGCTACATTTATTTTCCAAAGGAATAGTTATGGTCAGGAAAAGAAGTGAAGTTTCTATGAAGAGAGGGGACATGTGATGTCTTGGACAAAACGTGGACTTTGATGTTTGCAAAGATTCGAAGCAAGGCAATGAGTCTAAATGCTATTTATGTTCAAACGACAAAGCTATTTGCAAATTCTTTATTCGATATCTAAATATTTTTGAATATTCAAAAGTGAAAATAAAAGGATAATTCAACATAAATTGATTTTTTGACAATTAGATATTTATCATTTGATGAAAGATATCGTGACATTTGTTTTGAAACTTCGATTCATAATGTCAAAATACGAATATTTTAGTGGATCGTTCGAAGAGCATATTCTAGGGGCTATCATTTTCTTTTTACTTGGAACCATTGGCAATGGTCTCGTCATTTATATTTATTTCAAGAAAAATACTCATGCTATCGGTAACTTTCTGGTTTTAGTCCTTACAAGCCTCGACCTTGCTGCGTGTTATTCATTTTCGCTTTTCAAAGTTATTCAAGATTTGAATGCATTAAAATTGAGTGACAAAATAATAGCCATTATATTTCGAATTCGAATGGGAAGTATTCGATTCTTCTTGAGGGGCAACCTCTGGCTTCTTTGCATCATGGCAATCGATAGAACATGGGCGATAAAGAGACCGTATACGTACAGGTCGTTTCGAAATCGACTACCTTTAGTCGTGGCATTTACATTGATATCACTGGGTATCGAATCTACCTTTTCCTCAATATTCTACATTGACGATAATATTACTACCGCTTTGTCGCTAATCATTGTGGCGTTAGTACTGTTGGTAACTTATCCAATTATTATTTATTCGATATACAAACGGAAAAAGACAAAAATAGGAGGAAGCAATGTTCAAAAAAGCACCGGGTGTCCAACTATAGAAACCCTCGACAACAGTGTTGAAAATCGAAAAAGGTAATTTCATGATTCTTTATTCTATTTATCTACTTCCTAAACATATTGTTGCTTGATTATAAGATAGACTACTGGCAATTCTATAAAACTAAATTGCAAAATATAAAAGTTGGTTATATTATTAACTTAGCCTATGTATTTAAGAGTGCTTATTTCTGAGTTGGCAGAATCGTATCGAAGAGAAATATCAAGAATATTCCCATCCTAATTCTGTGTGTTGATGTCGCCTTTTACAAATCCCACAACACTGTTAGGAATAAAATTTCATGCTTGAAACAAATTAGCAGTACTCTTATGAGTAATATAAGTCTTCGTCTAATTATCTGGTGTTATTAGTAGTATTATAGTAATTGACTTCTCTGCTAAGTAGCTCTGCCTAAGTAAATCATGCCGATAGCAACGCTATAAAGGAAGAACTTAGTCCATTTTATTATAGGATATAGTAAGGTTTTTGATTATTTTTCGTTATATTAGGACAAGATAGTAGTTCTACGTTATTTCAAAGGGAGTGATTTATATAAGAAGACATACGATTATCCCGGTTAAATTCTCGAGAATTGGTATATATATTGGAAACCAAAAGTGAAATTTTTTATAAGTATATTACAAACCATGAGTGAAATTATTGTTTATAGTTCATCAAATATTTATATCGAATGGTTTCTTTGCCTCTAACTAGAAGCAGTTACCAAAAACTACAAACGATAATAACATACATACGATTTCTTTAAATCCGTTTCCATTTCAGTACAAGAGATAAACCATACTGCTATAACCATGACCGTTAATCTTCAAAAAAACATATTTGATTGCTGCTGGATTAAAGCTTTTTCCTGCAATAACCCATTTAAAACAGAAATAATCGAGTCAGGGACTTACCGAAATACTACGAACACGTGTTAATAAAACACGGCCAAATATATATTTTTTCGAGGTCACATATATAGAACTATATGATAGTCTATGTTTTTCATTCATTATATGCGTAAGGGCGTGGCTACATATGATTTTAACGAGCAATTTCTATCGCATTTGAAACTCAATAAACCTTCTCAGTAAATAAAGATAGATCAAATAAATACATGTATTTAAACGTTTTTTAATGAAAATTGAGAATAATTAGCGTTATCAATAATCTCTCGTTTTCAATGCTCTCAAACTATAGAAAACTCTAACCATGTGCGTAATCGATGATAAATATTCACACTTAGATCGACATATTACGTCAAATAAATATATTTAAGTGTTTTGATGAAAGGATAAGAGGCAATGTATTTGATTAAACAGTAAGGATGAATCGTTATTTTCTCTGATCAACACACAACTGTTTCTTGCGTTGAGGGTCAATCACTTGCAGGGTTGTATCTTTCAGCGTAACATGTTTAGAAATATACATGCAATGCATCTATTTGAAGAATATCGTAAGGCTAAATAAAAAAAAATAGAAACACTGACGGTGTATTGATAGTTATTGTATATTGCAGTGAGGCATCGGTTATTTGTGTAGAACTGTTGAATTTGAGTTGAAAACATCAAAACACCAAAGGCGGTAGTTTTAAGGTTTTAGTAAGTGACATGTATTTGTTTATAAGAAAACGCTTATAGTATACTTAATTTGTTTCTCCTTCCCGAGACTTTCATTATTTATTTACTTTGGCCCTAATTATATCGGTATGAACTGCATGACTGCAAGACGCTATAAGATGGCATGCATTAAATGTAATTTTCTATGTATTACCTTCTCCACATGTGTTGTCAAACTACTGTGAGGATAACAATTTTATCATAAAACTAGAAAAGGTTTATTATCAGACACTTTTCTGAGATGTTACCTGAGAAAGTTAAATACACTTTTAAACACAATTTAATACATTTATGTTAACTTTGTATATCAGATATTAAAGTTTCACGATATGCAGTTATTTTGTTCTATTTAAATTTTGGAAATAATTTTTATAATTTATATACATTTCACAAAGAACTGATTATGGTTTTAGGCAGCAAGGTACCGAAGACACGGACAATACTGATAACAAAAACCCCGAAGATCAAAAGGTCACTCAACAAGTCCGTGACGGGCGTCATCGCAAAGTGCTGCAGCTTTTCGGATACATTTCGTTGTTCTTTTTCATATCTTATTTGGGCATGTTTCTTACAATTGCGATTGATAGTGATTTTCCTTTTCAGTATATCTATATGATAAACCATCTTAGCAATCCGATAATCTATTATATTAATGATGGGCGATTTCGAAAAGATGTACATGAGCTATTTCGCTACAAATGAAAAAAAAAAACAAAATGGCTCATGCAGTTTAGGCAAGCTTAAAATATGAGAATTACTAAAAAATAGGTTAATTAACATATTTATATTTTTATAACAGGTTGTTTATAGATTATAAGCTACAATGCGTAAGAAAAATTTGATATCAATACTTATGTACAAATTCATGTTATATTGTTTTAGAAATAGCATCTTTCAATGCCATACAAAACTTCATTAAAAATAGGGTTGCTTAGTTTTGAGTTTTAGTTGCTTTGTTTTGAGTAATTAAGGAGTTTTGTATTTCTCATATTTAGTTTGAAGCCGTTTCAACTGTATTTTAATCATGGTGTTAATGTCTTGCTTTGTTCTCATAATTATATTCTCAAACAAAATAAAACTGAGGGTATCCAGGGACATTTTTACCTAGATTCGTTTTTTTATATAATATAAAAACTTAAAACCGTCGTCTGGCATAATCGACAAAAGTACATTTTTGCAATTACATGAGATTGGTAAAAAAACCTTACTTTAAAAACATATGTTATAATGCCAATAAACTTCTGTTTGCTGCTACATATTTATCTAAATGTCGATATTCCATTTACTCAAACTCATTTGATTTATCATATCATAAAAATAACATATCATAGAATAACTATAAAAGTGGTACATTTTCATATGATATTTGTTAGCTTTAGTCAACCTAGTAGTATTTTGATATCAACAACAGGAGTACCCAACGAGTCATTTTTGAAATAGTGTCTCATTTTACTGCATTTGGCCTGAAATGAATTCTAAACGTCTTCAAACCTGATAATTATTTGTACTTATCGAATGGTCTTATTTTAAATTATCAAGCAAGGAACACAGAAAATATCGTGCCAGCAATGATAAAAAAATGATCAACAGAAGTGTTGATTTTGCGCATAGTTTGCATCTTTTTGGATTTTATAATATAACTCTTATATGTACAAGTGCATCACAGTAATGATCCGATGCTTAAACTCCATTTTATTATAAACCAACAAAGTTATAGGCTATCAGAAACATATTTTAAAGTAAGGTTTTATTCTTATAAAATGCCAGGAAAATACGAAATATTTTGAATGCAATATTTTATCCATTTTGTACTGTAAAAATGCCAGCAAGATAGATATATGAAAAGAATAGATATTTCACAGAATAAATTGCTGGGTACTCTTCCAACAATATAGAATATAGAGGAAATGCGATGACCAAGAAAGTAAGACATACATCATAAGGTGGTCATAATTGTTACTTAAGATCCCGATCAAAGCAACATGAGCTGCTTTTAATTACAAGATGTTGATCAGAAGACGCCATGTCTCTGATTCCATCCAATTGAATGATTAGTTTAATTTAGTAATATATAAAAGTGATGAGGTTATGAAGTGATGACGGGGCGAATGCAGAATTTATTTAGATGAAAGTGTTATACTAACAAGTAACACGTATTTTTATTTGATCCATCATGTAGCATATATAAGGATTTCTTACTGATCGCTAAGTGCATTAAGCAAGGATTTGCTGGATATTTTGCTTTATAATCTATGATATAACTTTTATAAGTGTATTTTGCGTTATATTCTTAAGCACCTAAGAAAGTATGTGATCTGAATAAGCTTTTCACTGATATTCGGCCAAGCATCGTTGAAACAAAATTAAACTTGTACAATGTGGCAAGCATCCCTCAGTTTTGCTCAATGATAATGACGTAAATATAAAGTGAGTTGCTTTATGTCTTAGAAACGTTAAAACTCGGATTGGTTATCTGAAAATATAAGCGAGACACTAACTTGGAAGTTCGCAATATTTAGCCCAAAACAACATTACAGTTTTAAATTTAAGGGTTGTTATTTCAATTTGAAAATTGAAATCTAAAATGACAAAATACGAATACTTCACCGGATCATTTATAGAATACGTTATTGACTCGTTTATTTTTGTCGTTATTGAAAAATTCGTTATTGGAACCATCGGCCATGGTTTAGTAATTTACATTTATTTCAAGAAAACTACTCACTCAGTCCGGTATTTTCTTGTTTTAATCTTATCATGTCTGGATCTATCTGCCTGCTATATTTTCTCATTGTTCAGAATCATTCAAGATTTGAACGTCTTCAATTTCAATGACACTGCTTTTGCAAGCATATTCAGACTCGAATAGGACTCACCACATTTGTGTTTAGGGGAAACCTGTGTCTACTTTGTTTAATGGCAATAGATAGAACATTGGCGATAAAGCGACCGTTTACGTATCCAGCTTACCGTAAGCGCCTACCACTAGTTGTGGCGATCACATTGTTATTGCTAGGGACCGAGTCTACCCTGTCCTCAATATTCTATATAGACGATGGTATCATTGTTACCGTATTATTACTAATTATGGTTACGACAGTTATATTGGTGACATATCCAATAATAATATATGAAATGTATAATAGAAGGAAGTCACCAATTAGAGTCACTCTAAACTCAAAACGAAGTTCGACTACAGATATTGAAATTACTGGCAATAAATTCAACTGACGAGACGGGTAAGCTCTAATCTGGTATATCATGAGTAATTTAATGTCTGGTTTTATTTATAAGAAATCTCACTGAATCAATGTGAAATAGCGTGGATGGTAAATTATCAACGCATATTTTATTCAAACATAACAATTAAATTGTAGCATTTATCTTAAAATAAGTCATAAAATATATGAGGTAAATGCAAGGGTTTTAGATGTTCAAAATATATGTTCAAATAGATCAAAATGGTAAATATTTAAATATTAAAATGTTTAAGACGATCAAAAATGCAAAAGACCGATTATTCTATAGAAGTTGTCTCCTTTAAATTAGATGCACTTTCATTACACTGGTTTAATAACAGGTAAATTCACACATTTATTCGCTGAATAATTATTTCTTAGGATTCGGTTCAAAATGGTCAAAGGTTCAAAATGTATTGATATATCATAATAGTTGAAAAATAAATTAGCATTTCAACATAATATTTCCATTCTAACTCAAACAATCTGAGAATTAAGTAGTAGAATACTATATACCAACTTTTGAACATTTGATTTCCTTGGAAATGAATGAACTACATATGTACATTATTCCTAGACTCAAACGCTTGTTTATTCAAATGCAAATCAAAGGAACAGAGTCGTGGGGAGGCAGATGAAATCTGGAGGTGAAAACAACACAACTGTTCAACAAGCTCCGAAACGAAAATACCACAACATGCCACAAGCTCCAAATGATCAGCGTCACCTTAAAGTGTTGCGACTTTTCGTACTTGTCTCGCTTTTCTTTGTCCTATCGTACTTAGGAATGTTTCTCGGAATCGCTATCAATAGCGCTTTTCCGTTTCAATATATTTTTATGCTTAATCATATCGGGAATCCGCTTATACAATATATAAATGATAGCAAATTTCGCAGTGATGTGTATGAGATATTTACCAACTAACGAAAGTTTTATCACGAGGTTTTTTTTGCAAAACAAAAGAAAGAGAAAGAAATCATGCCTGAAATTATTTTCATATAAAAATTGTTTGACCGAATAATTGTAATTCATTACAATAACTTTGGAAGTATACGTCTTTTATCGTATTGAATATGATAATAACTGAAAAAGGGTTTGGTTTGTAGTTATTTGAACGGTTATTTCTATAAAAACAAACATCATTCTCTGCACGCATTCACGTTCCTCGAATTAAACGCAAAAACCCTCAAAACCATTTTATACGCTGCAAACTCAAAGCCTCATTTGTTTATAAAAGGCATAGAAGCTCGCTGTCAACATGGGAAGCGCTTTCTAGTTTTTTTCGTCAAGCTAACCGTGCTTTCAAATATAGTGCTTACGGACAAACACAACCGAAACCTCACTGTGTTTAATAAGTAGAGCTTGGTGCGTTTTCAAGTTCCCATAAGGGGTACATTGACAATGAATTTAGTTCATATCGCTTGTCTTAAACAATTACAATTATAACTATAAATAATCATACATGTATATCCAATTATCCGGATATCCCTACTAATACATCTAATTATATCAACTTTATCCATGTGGTTAGATAAGGTTGGATTGGCTCTAACATCGTTGCATTGACGTCATTTGTGAATTCATTTGTTGATCTCGCAAAATGATATATTATTAAGGTCTGTTTAGTATGAAAATTTCGCGCACAAAAACATGCGAACGGCTAAAAAAAGTGTTTATGCATTTCTGCCGACTGTTTATGATGAATGACCTGTCGCTCTAAGATTATTCAGGTTTGTTATATGTAGTTTTAAAAGATCAATATGGTGTGGTCAATCAATGTGCCTTATTCTTTTGGCAATTGTTTGTCACCAAACACAAATGCGCGAACACAAAATCGCACTTAAAACTGCGAAAATAAGCCGAATTATTTACTATGTATTTAGTACAAATACGGCGAACGACTTGTTGGTCATTGTTTGGATTTTAAGAACGTTCGCACCTCGCATAAACACTCGGACTGCCTTGATCGCGCTTCTCATTATGAGCACGAAAACCAGTAAGTTTCAGCTAAAAATTATATCAAAAATTATTATTTTGACGTTATTTTTGGCAATAGCGAGGCTATATTGAATATCTGGCACACATTTTTCTCGTAGATTCTTGATCGTCATCTTCCAACACTTTAGGACCATTTTGAAATTTGACTCTTTTTGCGAAAATCTTATTTTTGGGCTAGCGCGATAAATCAAAATTTTAGCTGCGAAACTTTCAAACTAAACAGACCTTTATGGTACACTAATATATCAAGCATAATTAACATGTTTACCCAGAGAGACGCGCAAGTAATAACAAAACCTATGTTGTATATAAAAACAAAAGAATTCTTTATGTCCTGTACAAGTTAAACACATTTCAACGTATTTTTTCTCCAAACACAGATTTGGAACGTAACTCGTCAAGGCACGTTTTTTACGTGTAGACGTTTGCATGATCAACATTTTTATGATTAACCATTCATGTATTGGATTCAAAATGTATAAGAAAAAGCGTTACGATGTAATATGGTTACAGACGTTGCTCATATGCAAGTATTTTTGATAAATAATGATGTAACTATTAATGCTATTATATACAATTCTTGAAACATAAAGGACCCGATCTTAGTTTGGAACGCTGTGGAGGGGGTGGGTTAGTTAAGCAGCTCATTTTTCTTAGGAATTTCATAATTTATTTTTTATTATTTTCTGAAATGGTAGGTTAATGGCTTCTCTGTCATTGCATAATTACTGTCAATAATTTATGAAAAGCTAAATATGTTATAGTTGACACTTAACCCGACCATAAGTCATCTAAGCCACTATATAAGATTGGAAATATATTTACTTTATAAAGGCATGCATGTACACTAGGCCTATCATATTATTAAGGGCATAAATAATGGAATCTAAGTGAGACACTCTGCTTTTTCAGGGTCGTGTTTTTATTCATATAGACTCTATTGGTAGACTTTTATATTATCAATATTGCACTCATATTTATGTATTCAGAACTTGTCCATTCGAGTACGACATTGCAAATGTTTATAGTCTCTGATTCATAAACTCTTTTAACGTGCTTAGTATAAGTTGTTTTCATTGATTTTATTCGAAATTTAGATTTATAGGATAAAATATATTGGTATTTATAAATAAAAGTATATTATAAATGGCGCATGAATTTCATTAGTTATGCCTTGACGAAATAGCATCTATCAACATAGTCTACTTTGTCCATTGTGTATTTTTTTAACACATAAATAGTCTGTTCAAACAGGAAATTTGCATTTGATTTTACTTCTGAACTCATGTATACCCAAGGCGTAATTAAAAAAAGAATCATTAAGTATCGAATAACGAATTCGATAACGTACGAAGTCCGCCCATCAATAAAAAATATTGCACATTTAGGAGACACAGCCGAAAGGCGCCTATAAAATGTTTTTATTAATGGAGTGGGCCGAGTATTTTAGCTGACTTAGTTTACTGTCTATTATTTTAAAAAATGGATCATGAAAACAAAAGGACTGTAAACTCATAAGAAACTTGGTCATATTCATTTTTCATAGCAAGGACGGTCCATTTCAATAAAAGTATAATGCACATAATGCACTCGGTAGATATCGTTCCAATCTTATATTGTGGCTTAGATGACTTATGGTCGGGTTCAATGTCGATTATAACTTATTTAGCTTTTTATAAATTATTGATAGTATTAACGTAATAATAGCGAAGCCATTCACCTACCATTTCAGAAATTAATAGAAACTAAATTATGAAATTCCTAAGAAATATGAGCTGCTCAACTGACCCACCCCCTCCACAGCGTTCCAAACTAAGATCGGATCCTTTAAGTTGATTGAAACATAAACTTGTGAAATCATTGCAAAATTCATATGAAGGGCTCCATGCAACATTGCATAACTTGATTTTCAACTTTGATTACTTGCATATTGCTCTAATAAATCATGTGTGTGAGATCTTAACTTTCCCATTATATTACATTTTGGTAAGTGCAGCATTGTGCTAATTGCCAAGTTGTTTAACTTGCGTGCAACAAAATGTTTTATTTGTTATATTCTGCTGTCAAAAATGTGCAAAGTTCCTGGCACAACATTTTCATCGTTCCTTGCTGGAAAATTCAGAATAAAAAAACATACCATAACATAAAATATACATCAGGTTTAAAGCAGTTGAGAGTTTGTTTCAGGTCAAATATAGTGAAATCAGACACTTTTAAACGTGACCCGTTGGGTACTCATGCACTGGGCGAAATGTACAATGAGGCGGTGTATACGCTGTTTACATTAGGGTGGTGAATACACTGAATCTGTGTATATACTAGGGTGGTAAGTGCAGCATTGTGCTAATTGCCAAGTTGTTTAACTTGCGTGCAACAAAATGTTTTATTTACCTAACACAATCAACAGCTTAAAGGCTCCGTGCAACAATGGGTTAAGTCGACATAACATGTTTCGACCAAATGTATTGCAAAATGCCACATGATTATAGAGTCGTGTTTTATACATTGGCTACGAAAGAAATGCGATCATAATAATTGAACCCTTTGGCCACTTGCCTATCCCAACATAAATGACTAATTTAAAAGCGTTCAATGGCTCTATTCTAAAAACGTTGATTTCAGACTTACCGCAACATTGCATGGAGCCCTTCAGTTGCAAAATATTTCCGTGCAACGTTATTTTTTTATACTTAACACAAGCTTTTAAAGTTAATACAGTTCATGTTTATTGTGCGAATGTTAACGTACAACAAAATGTGTATTTGTTTAGCGTAATATACGTTTTACTATCTTATTTTCGCATGCAACATTATGATAAAGTTTAGATTACTGTATAAGACCAATGAAATGTATAAGACTAATGAAAGATTTTGTCGCACGCTAAAAATGTGTATATTAATAAAATAAAATAAATAAAAAAAAGTTTATTTTTTGCTTTTTTTGCAACTCGAAGGTTAAATTGTTTACAGTTATTATTTCAAACACATTATGCGATTTAAATACTATGAACACTTTGTCATGGTTTTTGATATGTCTAAGCAGTTAATGTGACAATGTGACGGCGCAGGTGAAACTCACATGGGTTTCGATTGCTGCCAAGTCTTTCAATATTCAATTGCACACCATTACAAAGACATATCGATAAATCCCCAGGGGCTAGCATGTTTAACACGAATCTTGAGGCATGAGGGGATTCGAGCTCGCGTCCCTCTGATTCATGTTTGCTCGGCTGGCCAACGCTTATAACAACTACGCCACCGTGCCCCGTTTTTACTTTTTAGAACTTAATTGCTATATAAGTTTCGATAGTTTCTTAAAATATCTGTGCATAACAGCGGCTGAGATATGAAAATGCATATATTATTTATCACCTCAATATTATTTTAAACATACTCGATTGCTACTTTTTAACATTGTTCAGTTAAATTGTTATATTGCTCTTACATGTTTTTTCTTATAGTAAAATCGTTGATATTGCACCTTTGAACTCGGAACAATAATACATTTACTAGTGAAACAACATTAAATAATGCATTAGATATAAAGAAATTTGATTATGAATTATTTATATCGTAATCATGCATTGTATTGCTTCATGTTGCATGAAAACATAAATTACCCAAATCTCTTGAGGGACTGGGTAGTTTTGTTTGATTAGATAGTAAATTTTGTTTTACAAAGTTGCTACGCTAAAACCTAACACCGAATTTAACGATTATGGTTATGGATATAATGTGTCTTGATTGTATTGCAAGCGATCTGGGTACACTCAGATTTGAAATGGAAATGAATAAAGGTTCTTTATATTTATCATACCATAGGTTCTATTAACTAATATTTATATATATCAAAAAGGAAGGATAAAACATTATAAATATTCTTAATATCAGCCTGCTTTCAAAACTTATAGAAAAGGGTCTGGGATAAGAATATGTATAATGCGACGATAAAATGCCCTCTTTAAGAATGTTTTACCATCTAGAACCACCATTGTTCAATTACACCTTGATCTGCGAAAATCCAAAATCAAACGCAAACATTATAATAATAAAATATATCGGAATATATGAAGACATTTTTATCCCAAAAATTGAAGCTAAATGAAAATATCATATTTGCATTTTTCTGATGAAACCACGATATTTTCTAAGATTCTCGAAATCTCCTCGAGTGTGTACCAATTAAGAGGAATACCTCAATGCTTTAGACTTTCCCCCTAAAATAGATACATTTTTCAAACAATTTTGTAAATTTTGAAAAAAAATCCATGTGTAAAATAAAAGTTATAAGCTAAAACTTAATTCGATATTCCACTATAGATATATTTTATTTGCGTTTGAATGATTAAGCACCACATGCCGCGAGACTCCAATAATTGATCTATCAACTTAAGTAAGTCGCAGTAAAGATTAATATAATACGGTATGAAAGTGATTAAATACAGACGAGGCCGTGTGTACACTTCTGTGGTGTGTACACCAGGAATGCATGTACACACAGGCGGTGTATATGTTACCGTCAATCTGTGAAAACCGCGTATGTCTACATACGCTGAATTTTTCAGGCAATGTCGACATACGCTGGTTCAATCAGCGTATGTCGACATAATCTGGAATTTTTCAGGCAATGTTGACATACGCTGAAAAAAGGCTCCAAAAATTACACAGATTGACTAAAATGGTTCTCGATGATAATCTGAGCGATAAACAATGAGCAATGCGCTCATTGTATTAAAGAACATAATGGTTATGGATTATGTTTCAGTGTGTTGTTTTATGAGTTGAGTTCAAACAATGGATTAATGATATTTATGGTATAATAAACGCTAAGTAATAGGATTAGGGTTGAGAACGATATTGTTATTTAATTTCAATTATTTCAAGTAATGAATTATTATGACGACTTATGAGCGCTTCAAATGATTTTTATTTATATTTTTTGAATAAATTGTGATGTCTAACATACATGTCACCTTAACAATAGGATCATATTTAAAAAAAGGTGAATATGAAAGGGATTCAATTCAATTACAATGGACTTTTTTCGATCCATTTGCACGATTGCAATCAAAACATAAGTGAATCATCAAACATAGGATTTGTCTAACTTGAAGGCAT